>MJUU01032805.1:35269-47209 GCA_002080025.1 Modiolus philippinarum | reverse complement strand
TGCAGATTAATAGTTTTTCTGAAGAAATTTATTGGACGATATCCAGATTTGATTGATAAATATTCAATTCCAATTTCCAATTTTTTTGAAGACGGTTTTAATTAAGTTTTGGCTTCTTTGGGGTTTCTCTTTATGCCACTTAAGTCACTTCAAGGAGTTAAGTGTGATTTGTGCACCGAGCGGCAAAAACAGTTTACCTGTATGAGAAAAGGCTTGTACATCGAACGACAAAAATTTCACCTGTGTTAAAAACAATCAATGTTTTGACAATATTATGGCTTTTACATTTAACACAATCTGGGCACACAGAAACTATACATGTAGTTTGTCGTCATATAAGCGGGAGGTTTATGCATCATTATACCTGGTTTAACCCACCATTTTATTTATAAAATGCCTGTTCCAAAAGGGGAATGTGACGGCTTGCCAAAAATGTTCTGTGTTACCCTGATTCTGTCGTATGTTATACGGATTGTCCTTACTAGTCTTTCCCTTTGATCGCTTCGGACTTTTGTTATCACTTTTATTTGCATTGTAGATGTTACATGGAATTGTTTTGATAGGATATCCAAGACCTGGACTCGGTTTTCCTCGTGCGCATACATCGCAAGATTTATACCGCATTTTGACTTTTTGACTCTAGACTGAAAAAAAATAACTAAATCATTGTTCCAAACAAGTAACCAATGAGGTTTATAAGAGGGATGATTATCTGTATTTCTCGAAGAAGCAGCTCCCCGTGATTATCACTTGCTTCTAAAGGGCAAAGTTTTACACAAGTCTCTGGAGTATAGTTGTATTTTCTGTTGAATAACAGTCTGTGCATTCTGTGTTTGGACATTTAAATTTGGGATATCTCGAAAGTGCGTCTGCGTTTTGATGTTTACTACCAGCGCGATGTTGAATTTAAAAGTCATAAGTATCAAGGAAACTTAGCCAAACTAGCCAACATTCCTTGGGAATGTTTAAGGTTTTGAGTATTGGGCTGTGATTAATGCATTTTTCAACTTATCGAACGAACTTTGACAATTTTCGTCCAAGATGAATTTAACACCTTTTCTTGTCAGTTTATTTAATGGGGCTGCTATCTAAGAATAATCAGGGAGAAATTTTCTAAAACCAAGATATTGCTTTACATCTTTTACCTTCTTAGGCTCGGGCAATCTTTAACATCAGCAATTTTCTCATGGTCACACTCAATACCTTTCTCTGAGACTAAGTGCTCAAGGTATGTAACCTGTTTTTGAAATAATGATTTTTTAGCTTTTGATTTAAGATTTCCGTGTTTTAATTTTTGAAAAACCTCTTTTAAATTTTGGAGTGAATTTCAAAATCCTTCCCAAAAATAATTTTGTCGTCAATATAACAAAAGACACTTTTTTCAAGTTTAGATTTCTCAAAACTGTTTCAACTAAACTTTCAAAAGTGGCTGCGAATTGGATAACCCCATTGCCATTACACAGAATTCAAACAGACCTCGATGAGTTGCGAATGTTTGTTTTATGTTTATCAGAAGGGTCCATTTTTATCTGCAAATACCCCGATTGCATGTCGATTGTATGGGACCAGTTTGAAACTGAAAGGCCTTCAAATGTATCATCAGGTTTTTGTATGGGGGTATGCATCTTTTCTTGTGATTGAATTAAGACCTTTTAAATCAACACAAAAGCGAGGGCTTCCGTGTTTTAGTAACTAGACAAGACTAGACTAGACCAAGAACTACTACTAAGTTGTATGAGCTTATCATTTAATATTGTATCTAGTTCCTTATCTACAAGCTCCTTTTTAGCGAGAGGAATTCTACGAGCTGGTATCTTTATAAGATCATGATTTGCTGTGTCTATATTGTGGGTTATGAGATCGGTTTGCCCTAATGGTTTACCAGGTTTAGAAAAAATACAAGCGTAATTAAGAATCAACTGTTTTAGTTGTTCTTTTTCTGATTGTGATAATTTATCTGAAGCTACGTCCAGGAAGTGTTACAAATGTTGAGTTAACTCTTGTGTATCACTGTTCACATCGTGATCTTCAATGTTCTGACTCACTGTATCAACACCTATCACAGTGTGAGTACACCTATCACAGTATTTTGATTAAGACATCTGATTAACATTCAACAGAAACAAGGAACACTTTGTATCTTTGTCAGTACTAACCATAACAACCCTTTTTGTTTGAAATAAGTTGTACTTTCTACTAACCCTATTTCATTTTTAATGTCTCCATCTATGTAACTTTCGACTACTAATTCACTATTTGGGAGGAATGAGACATTAATAGTTTCACTTTTGCACAGACACTGCTGAGTTCTTTTTTCAATTTAATTTTTACTTATGTTAATTTCAACATTATTTGTATTAAGGAAATTCAATCCTAAAATACCTGACAAGTCATCAATTTTTGCAACTATCAACTCTTGATCAAGAGTCAACTTGCCGATTTTAAGTTTAACTTGAACTTTGCCCTTAACATTTAATGGTGTTCCATCGGCTGTATGAATTAGCATGTCAGTTCACTCATATCTATATTTTACTGGTCTAACATGACAGGAGAGCCTGTATCTAGAAATTTTTATTTCATTTCATTTACTTCAATATCCACATTCAAACACGAACCAGAGATTCTACCTAATTGAACAGTAGGTTTGTTTTAATTTTTATGTACTTCTCTGGGCATGTCCTACAATAATTTCTTCTTTTTGTGAGGTTTTGTGTTTTAAATTCTCATGAAGTAATGTTTGTCTGTCATTAGACAAGTTTTTGTTGCAGTATCAGTAAATGGTCGATTTTTGTCATTGTCAAACCGGACCGAATTTCCTACCCAAAATGCAGCCCCTACATGTTTAAATAACTTTCTTGATTTGTATATTGGGATAGTGAGTGTGTCCTATTTCATCTTGTGTGAATGTCCTATTTCATTATAGTTAAGACATCGTATTTGACTTGGGAGACAATTGTGTTTAGGAAATCCATTTTCATAGTTCGGGCGATTGTCGGGCAATCTGTTTTTTTTTTTCAAAATTTTATTAAGTTTTGCATCCAACAAATTGGATATTGCATTAATAGTAAATTTATCATTTTTTAGGTGCCCTGTCATTTATATTTGGTATAGTTTGTAAAGCAAAAGCGTTTGGACTATTTTCTGAGTTTTGAGGTTTCACTATTTTATCGACAGGTCTAACAAAAGCCTCACATTTACTTGCAAATGCTATAGATTGGTCTAAAGTTTGGGGTGGTTGAATTACACATGTTTTCTTAATTCAAAATTGTTAAAACTATGAATGTACTGATCTATCACGGTTGGCTCGATATCAGAATATTGAAGAGATAGGTAGGCCTCTTGTGCTACATTCCGGAGCTCATAACCGTAGTCTGTGACCGTTTCAACTTTGTGTCGCTTCAAATTTCTGAATCGCATCGATATGTAAGTTCCGCCTCTTTCGGGTGAAATCTTTGAGTTAATGTCGATTTTATTGCGTAATAATCTGATAACTGATCGCTTAAAATTTTCTGTCCAGATCCGCGTAAACACACAATCAGCTGTTGTGTTTTTTCGCTGTCTGTCCAACCATTCCACGCCGCTACATGTTCAAAATAAAAAAAAAATAATCGACCCATCCTGTTCGCTTTCTATCTAAAATATCCGGCTCTTTTTCTTTACGGGTAGGGATAGCATGATTTACCATAGACTGAAATCTATCAACATAGAAACCTGGCCTTTTATTTACATTTTGAGTCAAATTATTTTGATGTGGTCTAATGTTTCTACTAATACTCAAATCTTTGTCAAAATCTTTGTTCATTGAATTTTGGAACATAAATATACATTTGATTTTAATCATGGCGCTATTGCTGGTAACGAACTAATGGGGTGTGTTTGTTTTGTCTTGATACCGAGTGAGGCCTTATTTCATTATCACCGAATCTATAAGGTTTGTAATATTCTTCCTCTAAATAGTGTGCATTTGGATCATATGTATGCCTTAATACCCTATCATTATCAATACATTGATTTAGCAATCTATTTGTATATATGTATTGATTGTCTGTTCGGGTATACATAATTTGCTCATTTTGTGGTGGTCTCGGCAATCTATAATCATCAACTATTTTTCTTTGTGCACCGTTTTTGGTCATTCTGGATTTCAGCATGTTATATGTGTCGCTTTGTTTTTTGGGATACCCTGTTTCCGGTATCAAAATATTTCGGTATTCTACCTTCATTCTAAATAATGATTTGTCTCGGTTCGACATTTATTTTCATATCGGAATATGTCGGCGTTATATTTTCATTTTCAGTTCTTCTACATTCTGTGTTTAAGTTTGTTGGATTTCGGTATTCATTATTGACATACCGCGGCATTCGGTATTCGTGTTCTATTTGTTTGTGTTCGAAAATCATTTATCTGTTTTCCTTCTTGGAATATCGCGGCATTCGGTATTCGGTCATGCGGTCTCTTTAGGAACGCCTAGGTATTCGATTTTCATCATCAGAAGCTCAAAGCGATTTATGGAATTCATGCAATTCACTCCTCGGATGTTTTAAATATCTCTGATCATATTCGGATCGATTAACTTCATGCACTGATTCAATATTTATTGATTGAAATTTTAATTTGGATTGCATTTTATACTCATTTTCATTTACTCTTGGTTCAAGTTTTGTATAAAGTTTATCAGCACCAGTTTAATTTCTGTGTCACTGCCTCTTGAGAAATAAAAAGTTCAAAGTTCAAGTTCAAAGCCTGACTTGTCGTTCGACATAGAAAACATACACGTGGTTCGTTTTCAATTTTGTATCATACCCGGTATCATCATTTTCTTTACAATATACAGTGTTGTTTAAATCATTGATTACTTCACACATGAATGATTTTTGAAAATGATAATTCGTGACTCAATTAAACTACTACATGAACTAGCACACTTACTTTGTTCTTGAAATATCTCTGTATTTTTACCTGCCAGTGGACTAAACAAGTCTTCGTTACTGACTTCAATTGGCCTTGTGTAACCTGTGGCACCTAATATTTCTAAAGAATACTCCATTTCATTTCCCCAATTATCAAAATTGTTACCAAAGTTTTGATTTTAAGTATCAATTTAATACCACATCCGCCTTGCGGGACCAAGATTTAGCAGGAGCAATTCTCCTGTGTGATTCAGATGTGAAAAAGTCCAAAACTAACAAACCAAAACACTAAACTATATACTCATCGTTACGGACGACGGACGCCAAGTGAGGCCGTTGCTCACAATATTCTGTTTGAATTCAAATACTAGTAAGTAATTTCTCATTGTTAATACTTTGATACACCAAGTATTAACAATGAGAAACTTGTCCGACTTACTTGTCTGTTCCCCAAGAGAAAATGTTATCTTACTTGAAGTGTGGTAGGTAATGTGGCATAAGAGAAATGAGCAGTAAAATATACATTTAAGGTAAAATTCGAAATTTATAACTTTAATTAAACAATCTTTATATCAAAAATATAAAAAGCTATAATTTTTACCAACTGTAAATATTTCCTTAGAGATGACAGACTATTCCGTAAAATAAACAATTTATAATACGGATCGAAAATCTGAGTTTGAAATCAAGGGACATAATTATAAATTTTCCCTACTCTGCCACACTCCTCCCTCCTTGACCATCCGCCATAGGGTACTTACATACTCCACCTGGACCAATTGATGAAATTCAGTAAAACTTTCACAGAAGTTTAAAAGGCCGTTTACGAAATTTTTTATCTATATTACGTCTTATTTGGCAAACGATCGAAACTAAAGATTCGATTTTAATTAAGGGAGTACGAGTCTCAAAAATGTTGTAATTAGAATTAAAATTCTGNAACAACTTGAGCAAAAAATTTTGAAAATCCATGTAGGAATTTTTGAGATATAAGACGTCAAAATTTTGGCGGGAAAAAGATCTCTCTAGAGTTTTCCTTCAATTTACATAAGATGTTTATAGGCCTTTAGATATATGAAATTATAATTGAAAGTTGATTAAATTTTATACACAGTTTATTTTATGTATTTTAACGTGACTTATGACCAAGAAAATGTGATCCATGTGAAAAATTTTTAGCACTGTTTGAATGGATAAAACCCGAGGATATAGAATGCTTCTGAAATCTGAGGCTCGTACTCCCTTACACCATCCTCCCATCGCATATTGGTTTCTGCTTCCCTAAATTATATTATCCTAAATAACCGCTTGATATTACAAAGGATGAAACAACAGCAGTAGAATGCCAAAGGAAAAAGGGAAGTGATGATCACAAAAATCGAAGTCCAAAGACATTCCAAAAACGCGCAACAGAGAACAACAAAGACAAAACAAGAACACGAGACAGCCACAATGCACTGAAATAAAAAGACGGACATTAAAAACTAATGCACTCATTATGTGAACTCCTATAAAAACGGAAGTGACATCGGGTGCCCCGGAAGGTCAAATATGTCCTGCTCCACTAGTGGCACCCGTTTCACTATCATTTATTCAAATGAAAACGACACTTGTAGATGTAGGAGATATTAGTTTGAAGCTAAAAGTCGTAACGACTAGAAAAACTAAAACCTAACCGCTGGTTTGATTGATTGCCATAAATGGTTTAATTTATGTAATTGTTTTGAAACAGTTAAAACTTCAATGACGACAATTCATTACACTTAAGTATTTAGTTTCTTTACCTCTTACGTTTTCGCTCGGTAGAGTAAATCAAATACCGCTTGAATATCTTTTACAATACGTACGACTCCGAATAAACAGTAACACCAGATGAAGATTACACATGCCAAAGAATAATAGCTTCTAACTTAACATCAGATCAAAGATACGGATATCTTTCATGAATCTAAGAAATCCCGTCCTTTCTCGAGGGAACCGCAGCAAAATAAGAATAAGACGAAGAATTTCTTACATGAGTGAAAGATGTACTGATGTTTGATTTTCATTGAATGTATTTCGTAAATATTTCTTCCGTCAAGTATGATTTCCACTGTCCGCAAGCTTTAAATGCAGAAGCAAGGACCCACACATATGGACATACCTTTTATAGAATTAAGAATTAAGAATATTTTATTAACCTAATCTAAGGGCCCACAAGGAGCATATAATCAATTACAACATACATTCAGCTCTCAGACATCATAAACATTTATAATACCATTCACACTGAAAATAATAATTGGTTATAGGATTTTTTTATATTGTATATTATATATGTAGTTTCATTGTCTTGATTACACCATCGAAGAGCACGGTGCATACCTTCAAAGAAACTAACTCATATGCAGACATCGTTGAAAGTCATTTTTGTTTTGCAGTTTTTTAATATTCACTATTCTACCTTCACATTTTAGTTTTTTTCAAGGTCTTTTTGTTCCTTTTCATTTTTTTCAACTATGTTCATAATGATTGTTTTTTTAACTGGAAAGTAAACTCCTATCCTTATAATAACTTTGGTGTTTTAAACGTAGCTTCTCTGCTAGATTGTTCGGTTCCAGTAAAACAATTTCACTTATATAATTCCGATAGGTCCATTCCATATCATTCAAACTTTGCTACTGATTTATGGCAAAGAATTTGAATTACAAAGCAAAACCAATTTACAAAAAAAAAAAAATATTTGATTTTCAAGGGGGACGATTTTGCCTCGAAAAAATTCTTAATTTTCACGTCCATCTCGAACAAATTACTTATTTTCACCAAATGTCACATCAAGTTATTCACTTGAATTTGCGATCATTTTATTTTTTCTTCAAACCAAATAATTTATTTACATGACAAAGTGGGCAAGTAGCATTAGAATATTTATTTTTTCACAGGCACCAAGATACCGAAACGCCCACCCCCCCAAAATGAAAGTAAAATGGTTGTCCTTAAATCATCAATTTCTTTAATTTTACATAACCTCGTGTATTATTGAACTCTATGTCAAAACAAGAAAGTTCATGAAGTCAATTTGATTATAAACATGGATTTCTCATTTACACAATCATTTTCCTTTCTTTTATTGTTGCTGCTTGCTATGAATAAATCAGTGTAATGTCAGCTTTTATTGTAACAATTATCATAGGTGCTACTCAAATGTGTATAAACAGTAGGCATCTTTTATTGTTATCTGTCTATCAATGTATTATATAAATTATATTGGTTATTTATGTATTTATTATTCGCCGCCAGGAGGCGGCGAATATATGCATCATTTGATGCGATATTTTGAAACTTCAGTGGAGGAGCACGTGATCAGGAGCAGTTGTTTGTTTTCCATTAGAATCGATCTAACGTGTCCTAATCTTTTACAATGAAGATACCTTTTCAATAAGATAGGAAATATTTTTAAATTATTTATTCAAGAAAATTGTTTACAAAATTATTAATTTAATTTTCATTAATATTATAACTAATGTGAAAGGGAAATCAATAAGACAAGGGAGACGGGTTATGCTTGCTTGACTTTTCTGTTACATGTCCGGAGGAGTGTGTCTGGATATCATGATGCAGATACATGATTACCTTAATTGCAATGGTTTTCAAGTTGGGGTTGCATATTGTTTCCAATTATTATTGTTATTATTACTATTAATTTTTGGTTGTTCATAAAAAAAAATAATAAAATGATAAATACATAAAGCGAGGACCAGCGTATCCGGCGTAATCTTTTTACCAAACACGTGTGCCTCAGATATGGGTTAATTAATATAGGTCAACATTAGTGAGAGTGAAAACAAAAGAAAATCTGTCGAAGTGGGTCAAGATAGCGTGCTTTAGATCCCGATCATTTTAACAAAAATAACAAAAATCATAAAAATGGAACAATTAATAAAATGAATTAAAACCAAACAATAACAATAATGACCTTCAATCATCTTTGAAATACCATCAAGTATAAACACGGGTCAAATTGCTTGACTGTTGTGTAATGATTACTGTTACAGCTGTACTAGTTCTACACTATAAATTATCTCAAATGCCTAAAATCTAAATTACTCTATTGGCAATTACTAATCAAATATATACTGTATTATCAGTTGGAAATAAATCGATACTAATTAAGAATGTCTATTAAAACAATGGTTCAACATTACAATCACCAAAAACAAGTCAGTCTTCAACTGATTCAATCAAATGAGAAACAATCTTGCAAATTTAGGACATTTTGGTGTTGTCAATCTATATTTACTATTAAAAACAAATGTCAAATTGAGAGGTTGGTGTACGGGCCCTATGTTTCACTCTCACGGGTGTTACGCTTATAACATTTTTTTAATCAACATGTATTAAAATACCATTTTATTATATAAAATATTTTCTGTAAGATCATCTTTAACGGAAGAAAGTTTCATTTTTAATATGAAACCAGTAAACATCACAAACATGAATACAATGATCTTACAGATTATATTTAATACAAACAACCATTATTGTTAACATTTTTTGCAATTTTATATATATATATACTTTTTTTTTACAATTGTTTTCAACTAAAAAAAATGAGATGTTTTTATACAGTTAAAGTTATAAGAGCCTAGTCACATCTGTTTTGTTACGTTTTTACTTGAAGTTTTAAAATTTTCAATAAACATATAAAGCAAGTTATATTTATTGTTTTTCAGTTACTATAATGAATTTGACAGTGTATGCTTGTGCAATAAAAAAGAATCTTTATTCTATTAGGTTATGACTTTGTTGTCAGGTTATTGCCATTGTCTGTACATAAATTGGTCCAATGCAATACATTTTAATAGCTTCAGCTAACCAATTTTTAATATGAACAGAATGATTCTTGCAAAAAAAGAAATACTAATAATACTATTATATACATAATATTACAATCCAATCCATTTGTTAAAAAAGGGGTTCTTGGCTCACCTGACTCAAAGGGTCATGTGAACTATTGCCACCATGAAGCATTCGTCGTTGTCATCCATCATAAACTTTTCTTATTTTTATCTACTTTGAAAGCACGGCCAATTTGGACCAAACTTGGCAGGGATGGTCCTTGGGTGGTTCCCTTTCAAAATTATATCCGATATCCTTTCCCGCTAAAAGTGTTCAGCATGTCAAGGGCTGTCATCTTATGCAATAGTGACAAGAATCAGGCCACAGTGACCTAGAAATATTGTAAGAGTTTAAGTGACAGCTCATATGTCATGTACTATTAGAGATGGGATCAAACAATTTTACATGCAGATGTCTTTGAGGGAAAAGGATTTAATTTCATGGTCCACTGACGCTGATTGAATTTAGGTCAGAGTTCATATCTTAGGTACTGTAAGAGATAGTATCATGTTATCTTGCATGCTGATGTCTCTAAGAAAGAAAACAAAATAAACAAGAACTATAAAAGTACAATGACACATTTCCAAGACATACACTCTACTTGACCTAATGTGGCGGCGAATTGATGCTTTGCATCAATTTTTAACTTGTAACTGCCTATGATAAGGTAGGTGTACTTCTCTGACCGTTTCCGTGATTCATTATTATGAGAGTAAGTCGTGGTATATCTTTCGTTAAAACAATGGCGAAGTAATACACTTATTAGTAAAAAACTATGGCTCTAAGCTTAGCTAAATTATAAACGGTTCGGTTCTCACTTACTTTATAAATAAGTGAGTTCGTCCACATTCTTTATGAAATGGTGACTAGAATTTAACTGATCCTCCCCGTTTTTATTTTAGTATGATTTGGATCTCTCGTGCCTGATTTTGGCCCATTATATGTTCTTAGTCATAAAATCAAATGATACATGCATGTACTAGATGACTGTTCTTTAGGGAATCACAAGCCTAGTCGTCTAGTACTGTAGTTCATTTCTGTAAGAAAGCATTAAGAACTAGGTCTCTGGTACTAAATTGTCGTTCTCTTCAGTATCACAAGCGTAGTGGTCCAGTACTGTAGTTCATTTCAGTTGTTACAAATTATAGTGCTATGCATCTGGTACTAGATGGTTGTTCTCAAGTTTCACAAGCCTAGTCGTTCAGTACTATAGTTCAATTCTGTTAACAAATTAACGGCTATGCCTCCGTTACTAGATGGTCGTTCTCAAGTGTCACAAACCTAGTCGTTCAGTACTGTAGTTAAGTAATTAACGGCTATGCATCTGTTACTTGATGGTCGTTCTCTGAGGTATCACAGGCATAGTCGTCCAGTAGTGTAGTTCAGTTCTGTAATGAAATCATTAAAGACTATCTCTCTGGTACTAAACGGTCGATTTCTAAGGTATCACAAGCCTAGTCGTCGAGTACTGTAGTTCAATTCTGTTGTTTACAGATAAATCGCTATGCATCTGAAACAAAATGGTCGCCCTCTAAGGAATCCCAAGCCTAGTCGTCCAGTACTGTAATCAGTTCTGCAATAATATCATTACGTACTATGTCTCTGGTACTAAATGTTCGTTCTCTAAGTTATTACACTAGTCGCACAGTACTGTACTTTAATTCTGTTATGAATTTATTAAGGACTATGTCTACACAAATGTTTGGTACTAAACTGTCGTTCTCTTATGTATCACAAGCCTAATCGTCCAGTACTGTAGTTCAGTTCTTTTGTTTACAAAGTAACGACTATGCATCTGATACTTAATGATCGTTCTCCCTATGGTATCAAAAGCCTAGCCGTCCAGTACTGTGTTCAGTTCTGTAATGAAATCATTAGAACTATGCATCTGGTACTACATGGTCGTTCTATAAGGTATCACAAGCGTAGTCGTCCAGTACTGTTGTTCAGTTGTGTTGTTTACAAATTAAAGGCTATGCACTGCAATGAAATCATTTAGGACTATCTGTGGTACTAGATCGTCGTTCTCTAAGGGAACGCCCATTCAACTTGAAAAGGGGGGGAATGCGGTTTTTTTCTGGACAGAAATTTATTTTTTTCACTTGTATCGACAAAATATTTTTTTTTCAAAATTAGCATTATTTTTTTTTC
>MJUU01032805.1:0-25681 GCA_002080025.1 Modiolus philippinarum | reverse complement strand
CAAGCATGAGGTCAGAATGACATTTTATGACCCACCCTGACCATAAATAGCCATAATTGATCAAAATTATTATAATCGCAACTAATTCCACAGCCATGAAATTTGCAAGCATGAGGTCAAAATGACATTTTATGACCCAACTTGACCATAGATAGCCATAATTGATCAAAATTATTAATCGCAACTATTTCTACAGCCATGAAATCAGCTAGCCTCAGGTCAGAATGTCTCAACCTGAGCACAGATAGCCAAATATGGTCATAATTTTGAATAGAGACTATGTCGACAGCCATGAAATCTGCAAGCATAAGGTCAGAATGACATTTTATGACCCAACCAACTAATAAATAACAATATATGGTCAGAATTCTTCAACAGAATTTTATCATAGTTATGACATTTGCTATTCTTAAGTAAGCCATCCCATATAGATCTAACCATTCAGGGTCATTATTTTTGATTGCAACTTTTATCACAACCAAGAAGGTTGAGCCATCCAATCCTTTAATTTCAGCTTCCGTTATATAGATGATATTTTATCACTAAACAAACCTCGCTTTGGTGATTTTCTTCATCTTATCTATCCATAAGAGCTCGAAATTAAGGATACTACAGATACTTCCGCATCAGCCTCGTTCCTTGACCTTCATCTTGAAATTGACAACAGAGGTTCACTACAAACTAGGCTATATTACAAGCACGATGACTTCTCTTTTCCAATAGTCAACTTCCCTTTTCTTTGTAGCAACATCCCAAAGCACCGGCATATGGAGTTTACATCTCAAAACTCATTCGCTACTCAAGGGTCTGTGGTCGATACAGTGACTACCTTGATAGAGCTCGGTCGCTTACAAATAGGCTACTTAAGCAAGGGTATGTTGCCCATAACTTGAGGTCATCACTACAGAAGTTTTACGGTCGACATCACGATCTTGTGGACCCCTATGGGATATTTGTTTCCCAGATGACAACATATCTTTCTCTTTGCCACTAATGTTTGTTTTCCTCTGCCGGATTTGACTTTACTACCGGAGTTGACATGTTCAACACGGCGGGTGTCTTATAAGAAGCAGGAGATGCTTACTCTACCGGTGCAACTGATCTCGCCCATGCTTTTTTATTGGGTGCGTGTTGTTCATATTTGTATATGTGCGTGTCTTCATTTTCTTTTCTGTGCCGTGCTCATGTAATGTTTTTGTTTCTTTGTTTTTCCGACGTTGCCATTGTCCTTGGATTGTTCTTTTTAGACTGACGGTTCGGTTCTCACTTACTTTACTGTCAATCTATTTTCTGCATATGCGCATTTCGACAACTTATGTCTCATCAGTGCAGATCAGACCAAAACATTTGGAAGTCCATTAATCGATAAAGTGTAAAAGCTGATAGAGAACAAATAACAAATGGAAAAGCCAAAATTCAGCTAAGGACAAAGCTATGCATGAGGGAGATACTCCTTAGTTTTAAACAAAATTTTGTAAAATTGAGATATTGCAAGTTTCTATTAATTCGGTTTTCGGGTCAGCTCAGAAGTACTTAATACCCTCGGGGACTAACAGTCCACCAGCAGAGGCATCGGCCCAGTTGTTATACATAACAAAATACCGAAGTTACTGTTAATTTATTTTTTATATTAATATCATGTTTATAATGTTTATTAAAGTCAGCAAAAGAAGAACAAATTTGGTTCAATTTAACTTTTAATAAGACATATTTAGACAAAAAATATTTTACAAATTAAATGTATAATATATAATATATAATATACAACTTATAAATGTATCTGACAATTATGGAGTTCACTTATGAATATCTAAATTATTAAAGCGCTGAAGCTCACCAATAAATTTTCAGATGAATATTACTTTTAATTATCACTAAATAGTTTATAATAGATTCACAATAACTGATGTCGATTACCAATACAAAAGGTGTGCATTATAATACAGTATAAACTAATTAAACTGGCTGCCTTCAACCTTTATTGCTACCTTATATTTTAACATGCAATATTTCCAGAATGATCTTTAACAAGAAACATCCGGAAAATCCTCCATGAACTGACAATAAAATGACTGATATGATAATGTAAGTGCAAGATTCAGATTCCTATGTGTTAAATATTAAGTAAATTTTCCAGAAAACTTTGACCATTGTTTATTGTAAACAAGTTACATTGCTGGGCCAAACAAATAATATAAATTATATAAATTTCTGTCCTACAAAATAAAAACAATGATTACAATGAATTTTAGAATATTTACAATATTGCATTACCTATAACAACGTGAGCTTACCTTCACTAGGTCGTCTTACATCGAAAATGGCCATTTACGGAAGAATGACAATTGCCCACTGTGGGCTAAAAAAAAATTTGAAAAAACAAAGTTCTAAAAATTGACTTCTCGGCCAAATGTTTCAATGTCTTGATTACACCGGTGGATGCCTTCAAAGAAACTAACTTATATCTTTCCATCATCAAAAATATTTTTTGCCTTGGTCTGTAGTTCTTTTTAACCTTTTTTTCTAAGTCTTTTTTTTCTTTTGATTTTATCTATCATTTTTATGATGAGTTTTTTTTTTCACTGCAGGGTATTTTCCCACCCTTATGATTACTTGGATTTTTTAAAAGTAGCTTTGCGCTAAATTGTTCAAGTGCACTAACAACAGATCTAGGTTCCAGTAATCGAGTTGAAAAACAATTTCACTTACATAATTCCGTTAAGTCGATTCCGTACCATTCAATCTTTGCTACTAATATACGGCAAGGAATTTGAATTAACAAGGCAAAACTAATTTACATGAAAACAAAAAATATATTCTGATTTTGAAAGGGGCGATTTTTCTCAGAAAAAAATACTTATTTTAACGTCCATCTTGAACAAATTACTTATTTTCACCAAATGTCACATCAACTTATTTATTTGAATTTGCAATCAATTTATTTTTCTTCAAATCAAATTATTTATTTTCATGAAAAGTAGGCAAGGTAGGATAAGAATATTTATTTTTCACAGGCCCTTAGATTTTATTAATCATTTACAAAAACGCCTACGCCCCCTCCCCTAAATGAAAATCGAATGGTTGTTCTCTAATCACCAACCTTTAATTTTCCATAACCTGGTGCATTATTGAACTCTTTCAAAAACAAGAAAGTTCATGATAAACATGTATCTCACATTTACACAACGATCTTCGTTTCTTTTATTGTAATTGCTTGTCATGCATAAACCAAAATCATTATTATGTCGCTTTTATTGTAACAATCATCATAGGAAGTACTCAAATTTGCATATATACTATATATCTGTCTATCAATGTATTATACATATGCTATATTTTTTTATTTATGTATTTATAACTGCCTATGATAAGGTAGGGTGTTTCCGTGATTCATTATTATGCCAGTAAGTCGTGTTATATCCTCCGTTAAAACAATTGCGAACTAACACACTTACTAGTAAAAACTATGGCGATTTATAATATCTATATAAAGGTCAATTTTCGCGAGTTTGCCCACATTCCGTAAAAAATGATGACTTAACTCCAATTGATCCTCCCAGTTTTTATTTTATTTTTATTGGTTTAGTATGATTTGGATATCTTGTGACTGACTTTAGCCCATTATATAAAATCAAATGTTACATGTATGTACTAGATGATGGTACTCTAAGGAATAACAAGTCTAGTTGTCCAGTACTGTAGTTTAGTTCTATTGTTTATAAATAAACAGCCATGTATCTGGTTCTAAATGGTCGTTCTCGAAAGTATCACAAGCCTTGTCGTCCAGTACTGTAGTTCATATCGGTTTTTCAAATTAATTACTACACTGTATGCATCTGGTACTAAATGGTCGTTCTTTAAGGTATCACAAGCCAAGCCGTCAAGTCCTGTAGTTCAGTTCTGTTGTTTTACAAAATTATGTCTCTTCTTCACCGAAAAGAGACAATTTGAATTTATCTGAATTTTACTTCTTCTCCTCCTTTTCTCTCAATACAACCTTGTACTGGACATAAATTGTTCATCCTAAGGCCCATTCTGTCCACATTTAGTATCAATATGCATTGGTCGTTGCAGAATGTTGCGTAAAAGAATAAAGTCACTTCGACCCTAAATTTTATTGTCAAGGTCCAATAACGTTTGTTTTGTTCCTATCTTATACATCTAACTCTTTGCTAAGAATTATAAGATGTCTTTGAACCAGTTAAGATCTCCACACATAAACCATATATAGTTTTATTTGTTCTGAAAAGGTTAGTGTTTGGTGTTTACTGAAAACGGATGGGTTGTCCCCATCCCTACCCCTTCCCTTCCATTTAAATGATTTATCAATCAGCTTGTTAACGGTTGAGATCCCCAACCCTTAACCATATATTTTCTTATCTTGCATGATATGATGAATTTGTTTTTGCATACCGTAGTCTCTCCCTATGTTGTCCCCATATTCCATTTTAAAGAAAAATAAAATATCTTGTAACCTGTTAGGATCCCACCTTTGAACCGTATACAAATGCATTCTTGTTGATTGCGATTTTCGGCTATTGTAGGTGTTTCTTATAATCTTTTTTTTTTATAAAAGGATTATTACTAAAGATCACGGGAATTTGTTGATACATACTGGACCCCCGTAAATTGTCCAATTTTTATAATTTATTAATTATTTTGGAAATGTGTGAGATCCCTGCCTCTTACCAATATATTTTCAACTTTTCTTATTGATAAGATAAGTTCAATGTTGAATACCACAATTGCCTAAGGAGTTGTGCACCATTTTTTAAGATTTACGAAAAAATCTTGAGAACAGTAGAGATCCCAACCCCTAAACCATATATAGTCTTATGATAAAATGAATTAGATGGTATCTACTGGCAGCCCCAAATTTTGTTCCTCTGCCCTTATTGTTAAGATTTATTATCTTAAAATTGAGATCCTATGGTGACATATGTCTAACCCTTCTAATCACTAATTTAGCTGCACATAATTGCAGCTGGCTGCTTAATTAAGTCCACATAATTCTGAATTAAGTAATTAATAACAATATACCGAAGTGACTGTATATTTGGTTTCTGCATATGCGCGTTTCTACAACTGGTGTCTCTTCAGTGCAAAACATTTGCAAATCCATCAACCGAAATATGTGTAAAACCTAATAGAGAACAAATTACCAATATGAAACAGAAAAGCCAAAATCAGCTATGACAGACCCTTTAATGATGGAGATATTCATAATTACATTTGTGTTATTTGAACAGTATCTGCCATCCACTTTTCCATTTTGTCATTATGGAAGTAGACATAAATTTCTAATTAATTCGACATAATAAGCTGATAAAGTCGACATAAATATCCCACTATGTCAATATAAATCATTCGACATAAGTTTGACATGTTGACTTATTCCTCTCAAAAGAACAAAAATCTTTTGTTTTGACAGTACTCTGCGCTCGTCGTCTATAGAATATATTCTCTCCATTCAAAGATCTTATCTGAAACTACTAGGCCAATAGAAACCAAACTTTGCTACAATTTTTCTTGGATGATCTCAAAAAACAAAAAAAAAGTTTGATCCTTCCAAAGGTGAACCCTGGATTGACTCACTGATGGTGTGACGGGTGCCATGACTTGAACACGACGTGCTTACCCTTTTGGAGCACCTGATGTCCTTCTGGTTTTTTACTGGAGTTCACACTATGAATGCCTTAGTTCTTAATGTCGTCTTTTTTTATTTCCGTGCAATTCGGCTGTCTCACGTCATGGTTTTGTCTGTTTTTCTCTGTTGTCGTTTTTGCCATGTATGGGACTTCGATTTTTGTGATCATCACTTCACATATCCCTTCTTTATTGTTAACATTGAACATCACCTCTGAAAATACTGATCCAATTGGAATCAAACTTGGCCATGTAGGTTGTCCATACAAAAAGGTTCGCATCTTATTCGAGATTGTCGCAAGCAGTGAACATAGTTAAATATAAATGAATTTAAAAGTAAAAGTTTCAAATATTTTCTCCTCTGAAATAACTGACCCAGTTGGAACCACAATTTGTCCCAATAGTCCTTTAATTGATTTCTAATCATTGTCTTAATCTCAAAAAGCGTTTTCAGGATTGTAAGGACGACAGTTAGTTTTGTTCTACGTTGGAGTTGTCAGATAAATCCTTATAGGAGTTATTACAATTTTCATTGAATATTACCTTGTCTCGGCCCTACTTATGAGCTAAAGGTCCATATGCCCTTCCATATTTGCAGAAATATCAATGCGGATGCATATTTTAAAGTAAGGCAATTAATCATTAATCCGAAGATAAAGGTCACAATGGCCTAACTTATCTTGGATGTTGTGAGTCAACCCAAGATACATTAGTGTACAAAATTTCATTATCGTCCCGTGTATGGCACTGTTTTAACGTCAAAAATAAAAAGTTCTGCTTTGCCTAAAATAGTTATGCCTAGCCTTAATTATTTATGCGTAGGCAAAAAGATTGATGCATAGCCTAAAGTTTAATTATGTCTGTCTAAAATAGTTATGCCTAGCATAGATACTTTAGCCTTTCCAGCAGTAATTTTGCTGAGCCAATCATATGCCGTGTAACAAAAGGTTGCAGAAGCTGGACCGCATCTCAATTCTTCGCGCGGATTTTCAGCCTAAGTATACCTTAGGGGCACACTACTGTAAGGTTGTCATATTTTTATACCCGCGCTTTATCATGGTGTCCGTTCGTCCGTCCGTTCGGTCCTCCGTCCGCCATAGGGGTACACACTTCGTGGCGACAACTCCTCCTAAATCACTTTGTGAAATTCAATGAAACTTTCACAAAATGTTCAGTACATATTGCCATTGTGCACGAACTAATTCAAAACTTTGATTTTTTTTTTGTTATTTAATTTCTTGAATCAAAATGAGGGTTTGACCAACAGCCATTAGGTACTTACATTTTGTACTTACTACTCCGAGACCAAATGTTCAACATATATTGTCATTATGCACCATCCACTTAAAATTTGATTCGATTTTTTTTTTATTTCTTGAATCAAATAGGACAATTCATCTGTCTGCCACAGTGTAACTATACTTACTTTTTGGCGTCAACTCCTCCTAGAACACTTATGATATTCACTGATACTTTCACAGAATGTTCAGTACATATTACCATTGTGCACAGCTATTTTAAATTTGTTTTGAACTTTTTTTTTATTTTCTTTCCTTTTCTTTTTTTAGAGGAGGGGATTTTTCGTTTCAGGAATCAAATGGGGGAGCGGGGAATATATTTGAGAGCTTTGCTCACTTTTTTTCTAGTCGTATTTACCTTGGTTGATTTAGGTAAGTGTCAGGGTTAAGAATATGGGTAAGGGCGAGGGTTTGTGTTCTAGGGTTTCATTTAGAATATAGGACAGGCACCCCTAAATTAAACTAAGGCAGGATTTTCTTCAAGATGGAGAGTGGGGATCTAACCCACGTGGAGGATTCAGATGAATCTGACTTTCAAAGAATTTGTATGCAAAATACTAGATGTATCTTTAGGAGTTGTTCATTTACGGATTTATTCTTTATGCATACAAATGAAATTCGTCCCAAAATTTGGCCAAAGGAAAAGAAAAAAAAACGTATTAATTTCCTATTATAGAATTTTATGAATTTTTTTGTGTAGAAGCATTGTATTATTGTTCAAAATATAAAATTAAAATTTGGGGAACACCGTGCATTTGGGCGCAAAAACTGAAATTTGTTTTAGGGGTTTTACAAAAAATGATAGGAAAATGACTATATGAGAAGATGATTACAAATCTATTTCAAATTTTGTCCATACTTTTAAGTATTTTGATACCATCATATCCTTTACATATAAAAAATAAAAATAAGGGGGTCACCATTGAAATAAGAGAGATAAGTTTTGAAAGGTAATTACTGTAGTGAAATCTGTATGAAATTCTTTAATCGAATTATCTATCTTGCATAATTTCTGTTTTCTGTAAATCCAGTTACAGATTTAAAGCACATGTGTTTAAGATTATCCGTTTGCAGTGAAAGTGTTGTTAAAGGAATAAGGAATGCAAATTTCAAATACATTGAAACTTACTTTACATTTTGAATAATTATTTTGTTATTTTTTTTAATGTATGAAACCGAAATGAACAAGTATAAGACAAAAAATGGCGGAATAATACCACTGAGACACTGGCCTTAAACGATGTATGAAGATGTATAATATTTTGATATAAAGGCAAAATTTCAGTGACCCACAGTAATATAACAATAACTATTTTGATGACATGGTCAATGGATGACAGATTTATATTTACATATATATTACAAATGCAACACATATTAGCTGTTAATATCATCGACCAATAGCTATTAGGAAACGACAGAGCCAAGGTAAGGGTTTGTTGTTATGTATCTAGATGAAAATTTGTGTATTTTTTTATATTTTTTTATATATTTTTTTTCTCATTTTTTCAAGATATGAATCACTACTTGTGAAATTAAAGAAATATATTAAATGACATTTTATATTCATCGTAACTACTACATATTTTACGTTAATTTAATTATTCTTTTATAATAAAGGTGTTTTTTTATCATAGCACTTATAACTGAGTATTTATGGTTTTTTTTCATGAAGAAAAGTTAATATTATCTTATTTATACGAATTTGAAAGATGGTCGGTTATGTGAGCAAGTTTGGGCAATTCATACTCAAGTTTGAATAATTAAAAAGGAATATAAAATTTTCACCTGTAACCAATATATCAACTCAAATCATCACCTCGATTTTATAAAAAAAAAAATACATGACTGATCTTGATTGGAAAGTTTCAAATGCTGTATCTGGTATTATTGTGATTTTTATTTGTATATTTATTTTTTTCTGGAATTCAAAGAATATGACTTGTTTTAACTATTATTATGTTGACATATAACAATATAGATTAAAGTTTAAAATTTTTAAATTTTGTTTAAAAAACATTATGCTTGTGATTTACCACCATGCATCATCAGATTCTTAATAAAGTTTTCGGAAGGTTACACAATTAAAGAAAAACAAAATTGTGATTCGCTCAACAAAAATTTGTCAAGGATCTTGTATAACAAACGGTTATCAATATTGTCCTTGTCCATGCCTTACACGTTCACGGTCATATTAATAAAGTCGACCGCTATGCTTTCGCCCCAGCAGGTTTACTTTGCAATTTTCTTGTGTTTGTGTTTACTGTGCTGACTAATAAATCATTTCAATATAAAATAATACATTAAATGTGGTTACCCACACTAGTCACTGAAAGAACATATCAATTTTGTATATTGAAAATAATAGCAAAACTTTAAACAAAACAAACAAAAATATGTTAATAAAATGTATGAAAGAAAATGTGTTCGCAAATCATTTTACCTGAAATCAAAATACTGTTGATTGATAATTAATTTACTGTTACATTTGTAATGTTTTCATTTATGTCCTCATGCGTCATACCACTAAGGCGGCCATAAATCATCTTTCTGCTAATACCATATGGGGCAAGAAGACGAGAAACAAAAATATTATTTCACAGTGCTTATTAATATTCCTCAAACTTTTGTTCAAATATCACACTTCAAAAACAGTGTTTGAAAAAAAATGAAAATCAACTATGAGATATATTTGTTCTCAGCTGTTGTAAAGGCTTAGGGTCAGTTTCTAGAAAAAAATGTGCGCCTACTTGTTGATGAACATTGCTAAATTTATTCATTCTGTAGGTTATATGACACACTATTTCGCCCGACACAATGATACAAATAGCAACGATGGAAGCAACACAATAATAGCTTAGTCAAACATTGAGACTACGGAGATGAGTTGAGTAACAAGAAGAAAAAAAAATCTTACGTTGTTTTCCCATTTATTTCGATAATATATCCAATGTCAATAGTTTTGATTTTTTAAGTTCTTAGTAAACTTCGAACTTAAAAACATGAAAAAATAACTATTTCGATTTGAAGAAAAAATTACATAATTGACAGGAAACAATGTAAGAGACTATTTTTATGCATATGTTAATGCAAATAATATTAAGTTCAATTGTTGTCCATTCTAATTATATCCCCGCTAAATATTGTGATCATGGTAGAAATGTATCTGTTCGATCGTTTGCCCGTCCGTCCGTCCGTTCGTTCGTCCGTTCGCCATAGGGAACTTACTTTGTAGCGACAACTCCTCCTAGACCACTTGAGGAAATTCACTGAAACTTTCACAGAATGTTAAGTACACATTGCCATTGTGCACCATCTATTTAAAAATTTGATTTGATCTTTTTTTTAATGGGGAAGCGGGGATATGATATTAGTTAGCTTCGCTCACAATTTTCTAGTTATTTTCCAATTTCTGTTTTACCAATGCATATTTTGTGCATATCTTGTCATTGTATAACGAAAAATTTCCTTTAAACAATACAAAATGTGGAAGTATATAAAATTAAGGGGAAAGAAATAGGATATGCAAAAGTTTTCAAATTGAATCAATCAATATTATTATATATATTTAATTCTGTGTTCTCGTGCAATTATTTTTGTTGAGCTTAATTTAACATGTATCGGATTCCGTAGGAAACCGTATATATATTGCATGCTTTTTAATATTCGTATAGTAATTAATACATTTTTTTAAGTTGATTTTTTTATTCTTGGTCTATTGGATTGGTTTTCTCCGGGATTACTTGATTGGTTTTCCTTGAAGTTGACTTTAGTCCCCGTTTTACTCATCCCATTTTTTTGGTACTACTTACATTTACAGAAAAAAACCTTTCATATTTACAATATTATGGTAAACAAGGCATGGATATGACGACAGGACCATAATAATTCATGAAACCCCCGCTCCGAAGGGGGAGGGGTTTAACTGCGTTACTGTCCTCCCGTCCGTCTGTTCGTCACAACTTTCGTCAAGTTTTTCTCTGCAATGATAAATGACACAAATTTGAAGCTTTGTATAGTCTTGCCATATTGTGGGATGCATTCTCTATTCTGTCCGGTTACTATTTTCTGTTTACCGACTTCATCAATTTTCAGTCATTTCGTCCGTCCGTAACAATTTACGTCAATCTTTTCTATGCAATGGTAAATGATGCTAATTTGAAATTTTGTCAGAAGCTTTATATAGTCATACCATATCGTGGGATGCATTTTCAAATTTGTCCGGTTACTACTTCCTGTTTCCCGACTTAGTAAATTTTCAGTCATTTTGTGCTATATTGTTAGATGCCTCTTCAAACTTCTGCAGGCCACTAAAAAGCTGAAGTTGAGAGAGGAGTATTTCTAGTGAGCAGATGCAGATCCGTGTTTATTTTTAATAAACAATCTAAACAAGGCATGATAGGTCCATAATAAATCATTTATTTTGAACAAACAATCTTTCATTGTTGCTGTTTTCATAATATACATAAAGACCTTGGGACGTTTTTGCAAATAAATGGTCGTAATTATTTTGTGATAAGTACATAGAAATAAATAGTTTATAACATTGTCAAGATGAATTATGTCTTTTTTTGACGCTAAGTAAATACTAATGGGACATATAGAATTAGTATTTTACATGTAACAAATTATTTACTTCATTTTTATTATTTATTATTGTATGAACAATCCCCGGTAGACATTACTACACTACTATTGTATTAGACAGGAGGCATATGTACTAATTGGGTATTATTTATGGGCTTTCAGAACACATGAAATGGGGTATTTGTGTAGAATAATCATTTTATTATTATTATTAGTAGTAGTAGTAGTAGTAGGATTGTGGTGACATTTGCAGATGTACAAGATGAGGTATGTCAGTTACCTGACCAAGGTCGGTGGTTCTCACCGGATACTCCGGCTTCCTCCACCACAAACTGACTGCCACGATATAGCTGAAATACTGCTGAAAGTGAGGTTATAATAAATCCCATACAAACTCACAAACTGTGATGACATTAAAAAGTGTGTTCTAAACACACCTTTTCACGAGCATTTTATACTTTCCATTGGTATTCATCGTTATTGTTCTAAGAGTCTATATAATACAATTTCATATAAATACAACAGTATCATAAAACATTACAATGTCAAAGTATAAGACCAAACAAAATTTATATATTAAATACATGTATCATCTTGTAATCAAGTTCAGCCAATAATTTGAAATCACCGACAACATCCTTAGATAGGATTTGATCCTTCTTGCTAATCGGTTGGTTGTCTTCCAAACATTTAGATTTTATCTGCACTGAAGAGACATAAGTTGTCGAAATGCGCATATGCAGAAAATAAATTCACAGTAACTTCGGTATTTAGTCATTGGTTCTCTTCCTTTACCAAGTTCGGGTGGAGATAATTTTGAAAAGCATAACAATAGCCTATCTCGATATTGATATTAAAAGTTATTGTCACTTCGACCATATTTACACTTAGTACAGGGAGATAATCGACCGACGTTCCTCATTGTCAACACCAGTGCAATATCTTCAATCAATTAGGAATACTTATATTAAGATCTAATCAGAACACATTCCTCTGAATAAATCTAAAATTGAAGACCTTAAATAATATCGCAACGCTGTTTCAAGCTATTCTAAAAATTGTTTTGCTTTGAATACTTTTTGATCTATATTTTAGGGCTAGTATGGATCTCTATAGGCGAATAGAAAACACAATAAGTAATTGGTTTGGAAGATATGGTGCAGCTGTTAGCAGAAACCCGATATCAGCCATTGCCTTTGCCGTACTGCTCAACTGTCTCCTTGGCATAAATGTAAAATGGTTAAATTCAGAAAACAATATCAAAACTCTCTATACACCAACCATGAGCCAAGCTGATATTGACGAGCTAAAAATCAAGTCAATGTTTCCAGATCATAGCAATAAAGATTTTTATTTTCACCAGCTCCCAGATCTTGGACACTACGGAAGTGTTATTTTTACGGCCAAGGACAATATTATAAACGAAACTTATAAAAAAGAAATTCAGTCTTTTCATGATATTGTAATGAATATAAGCGTTAATTCATCTGACGACAAAATATATTTCTATAATGACTTGTGTGCAATTAACAATGGCAAGTGCTCAGTATGGGGCCTTTGGTATCTGGAGGACTATTTTTGGAAACAAATGGAAGAAGGAAAGGTACTGTATCCTTCATCACCTGACCCAGTTAATGGTGATCATAGAACAGATCGTGAATTTGGAGACGTAACTGTAGGAAATGGTGTTCTAAAATCTGCTCGATCACTTCGTCTCCACTACTATCTACGTCAACATACAGAAGAGTTTACAGAACTTTCAATTGCTTGGGAAAAGAAATTTGTAAAAGAAATGTCAAAGTTTAAGGCCAACCTCACAGAATTCACCCTAAGTTACTCAGACTCTATCAGCTCAGAGCTGGACGAGAATACAGTGGGTGATATTGCTTTGTTTACAATTACTTTCACAATTATGATAACCTATGCCTCATTAGTGACAGCAGGAGGAAACTGTCTCACACAAAGAGGACATCTTGGTAGAGTTGGTGTATTGGCAACAGCTCTGGCAATTCTTGGATCATTTGGACTTTGTGGGGCAATGCAAGTGTCCTATGTTAATATGGTGGGCATCATGCCCTTTTTAATATTAGGTAACTATTTTTAATTTCTCAATCATGTTAGAAAAGTGTTATATGTCAAGACCTCAGGAATCAGGCGTTATAACTTCAAGATGATTCACTGAAGTATATCTTATTTTTTATCAAACCGTTCAAATTGTATCCTTTATCAATATACCAACATATCAGGTACTTTGAGTCTCACACATGTCCAGTCACAAACCATACAACCACTTAGAACACCAAACACAAAACACAAGAGAAATGGGTAAATCAACTCAAGGAATTGCACATAACTTTATTTCAAATTTCGTATGCAATATTAACAATATTAAACTCGCCAAAGGTTCTTTTTATTTTAAATTGCACACCTCAAGTTGAAAACCATTGATGTGCAGCCCGTTCTATCATGTAATTTCTTTACTCTCGGGTAAAAAAATACTTATGAGAACAGGCCTTTAAAGCAAATAAACATGGACAAGTCAGTTCGTATTTGAAAGTAAGTCTTTATTGGACCAGTATATTTTCCCTTTACAATTCCCTTTATTTGGGTCTTAACATGTGATACCGAAAGAAAATTTATTAAATGAAATTTTCTTAAATGGCTACTAATTTTAATTATTATCTGTTGTAGGTATTGGAGTCGACGACATGTTTATACTATTATCTGGTTTAACCGATGCGCCATTGCGAGGCTCTGTGGAAGAACGGATCAGCTTTACTATGCAAACATCAGGCATCGCTATTACCATAACGTCTCTTACAGATCTGATTGCCTTTATTGTGGGTTACATGTCTGATTTTATGAGTGTTCGACACTTTTGTATCTTTAGTGGTAAGTGGATACCAGTCATAGGGCACAACATGCTAAATGATTCTGGAGGTATAAATGGGTCCAAATTTTAGCGTTTTGCATATTAGAAAAGTATACAAATTCATTTCACCCATCTTAAGACAAAACAAAAAACAAAAACAAACAAAATCAAAACAAAAAACAAAACAAAAAACCCTATGACTATGCCCTCAAAACAAGCTGAAACTTGCTAAGAGATTTTTGGTTTTATAATTCTAATATAATTTGCATATTAGGAAATACGCTGTCGTGATTGGCTGCATTAACTTCCGGTAGCAATATCTGAAGTCGTTTATTTTTCGATAGACGACGTTGACTATTTTTCGATAGACGACGTTGACCGAACTACATTTGAGTTCACCTTATAAATTCATACGCCAAGACAAATCAAATAGAACAAAAACATGTGATTGGCATAATATATACATGTATAAGAATTTAATTACTTATCACCAGATTAAAAGAATTATAAGGATTAAACACCCTTTGAAAGGAATTTATTGGAGTAAAAACGGGACCAAGTCACTCACAAACATATCATAAAAGTCCTTCTAATTTTTATTTGTTTGTGAGTGAATTTGTCCCGTTTATCCTCCAATAAATTCCTTTAAAACGATGTTTAATCCTATAATAAAGTAAGTCAGTTGCCCATATTTTTTATTTTTAATGTATGTCCTGAAACATTGATGTGGCGTCATTCGACCTCACGAAACAACAGCAAAATATGGGAAAAAACGAGAACACAGTAAAACAAAGACATGAGATAACCACAAAGTACGGAAATAAAAAGTGAATTCTGGTGCTAGGGACCAAATTGCTATGAGATATGAATGTTTGCTCCTCGTTGAATGCCTCATAGTGACCTAAGGATGTAGATCAACAAATAAAGCATTGTTACATATGCTTATCCTTACAATGTATTTGTAGTGGGACTGGCCATTACTTCTAAATTGTAGTTCTTATTTCACAAACCCAACCGCTTTTACTCGTTTTCACACATTGTCATTCGAGACACTTGATTTAATCAGTGGACACAAAATAATTCATGGTTGGCCGACTTAAACTTACTGTGAGGTATGAGACTAGCTTATTGCCGAAGGCCTCATTGCGACTTCAAGATGAAGAACAACAATAAACGCGTTGTTCCATTGCTTGGTTTAATCATGTATTTGTAGAGACTGTCTCATTTGCATTTACTCCATATTATTTTATTGTTTATTTAAAGGCTATCAATTTAATGCATTTACAATTAGGCTAAATTTTTGCATTGCATTGATGCTAATATATATGACATAAAATACTTTTGTTTTATCATAGGAATTAATTTAAAGTAAAGTAAAGTTTATCGGTCCTCATGTGTAAACGCGACTGACTCACTCGCAAACTGAATTAAGGATGTAGTAAAGTGAAAGTAAAAACATCTACGATTTTAAATTGACGTTATAAATGGAAAGAGCATTAATAAAAGAACAAAGTCAGCTAAAAATGTTGATAGCTTATGGACCTTGTTTTCAAGATATTTCACATTTTAAAAAATGGCGGGAAAATTCTGTCGTTTCTATCATATAGAAGAAAAATCTACAATCTAATGAAATTTTCCTTACTGACCTTCAATGAACCACTGAAGCCTTTGATTACTAGAAAATTGTGTGTAATGGGGCAAAATATTTTAAATACATAAAATTAATGGATAAAACCCGAAATTGCCGAAAACTTGCACAAATTCCAAAACATCACCTTACTATATCCTTAAGTCCTGCATCCTAAGTTTGTCAGTGAGAGACCGCGTTTACATACATTATTTCCTACAATTCCATTTCAATCCACTTAACACAATGCTATCATTGGAATTGACGTCAGAACCTCAGAGCAAACGAATCGACAAGAAGCGGTTCTCGAAAAAATAAATTCTTTGTTTAACATTATTTAAAAGGTTAACAGATGAAATATTACAAGCTCTGGAATCGACAAAACCAGAGGAGTTTCAAACATTTGCTGAAATTTCAAGACAAATAAGGAATGAAAAACATCCTTAAGACAAACATTTTCATATGAATAATATGACTAAATTAATTCTATGGCACCAAATAAAATAATTGAAAAGTACTGTATTTCAGGAATAGGTGTGATACTGTGCTACATCAACCAAATCACGTTTTTTCTCGGCTGTTTAGTTTTACATGAGCGAAGAATAGCAGCAAGCCGACATTGTGTGACCTGTAAAACTATATACACCGTAGACGAAATGAAATCAGCTGGTTATCGCAATCCTCTAACTTATGCTTGCTGTAGTGGTAACCCTGCTGAGAAGAAAGAAGATCACCAAAGCATCTTGGAAATTATTCCTGCAAAACTTTTCCCCAAACTTGTACTCAACATTCCGGTTAAAATAATCATAGTCGTCACCTACATTGGTTATCTTGTAATTTCAATATGGGGTACAACAAATTTGGAACAAGGACTTCAGCTACGTAATCTCTTCAGTGAGGATTCATATTACTACAAATACAGCATAGTGGAACATGACAACTTCCCACTTCCAATCCCCATATCTTTTAATTTAGAAGGAACCCTTGACTACAGGGACCCAGAAGTTGTTGCGCAGATTCATAGCTTGATGCAGACAGCAAAGTCTAGCGACTTCGTTGAAGAAGAGTTCGAAATAAACTGGCTTGGAGAATTTTATAAACATTTCGGAAGCATGTTGAAGAACAAAACAAAGACAGAATTTTATGACAAAGTCCGTCTATTCCTTCAATTTGCCCCAATCTTTAAAAATGATGTGGTATTTAGCCAAAACGGCTCCCAGATAATACATTCCAGACTGTACGTAATTACGAAGAGTATTAAACGTTCTTATGATCAAGGACTTATGATGCAGAAAATGCGTGAAATAGCTGACAAGTCGTCACTTCCTGTTTTTGCATATGGACAGCCGTTTACGTTCTTTGAACAATATGTTTCAGTTCTCCCAAACACTATACAAACAGTGGGTATAGCAGTTGCAGCATGTTTTATTGTAACATGCATTTTTATGCCACATCCATTGTTAATTTTATTAGTAACTCTATCACTTGTTTCAATAATGACTGGGGTATTTGGATTTATGTATTGGTGGGGATTATCACTTAGCTGTATTACTATGATACATGTTATTATGAGCGTGGGATTCTCTGTTGATTTCAGTGCACATATTTGTCATGCATATATGACGGCTACCGGAACAGACAGGAAATCGTTGGTGTTTGCTGCCATGGTTAGAGTGGGTGGACCCGTTTTTAACTGCGCAGTTTCATCCATTATCGGTATATGTACTCTTATTTTTTCACAGTCTTTTGTTTTTCAGTCGTTTTTCAAAATAATGTGCTTGGTGATCTTGTTTGCCTTCTTGCATAGTGTTTTTGTGCTTCCATCGATTTTGTCCCTGATAGGACCACTAACAAAAGCTCAGGATACACAGCGAAAATCGTCTGTGCAGGTACATTTGTCTTCAAATAGGTCATCAGCTACATGGTCTATTGGTGGTGGTGTCAATGCAATAGATTTTGGTGGAAAAAATGGGTATCTTAACAATGGGTTTCATGAAGCAGGCCTACAAAGTCATAAGATGTAACTTGCCGTCGATTTAAATAAAGGTTAGAAGCTTAAGCTTTATGTCGATTTTTTTTCAATGTGAGGTAGTTGTTTTGCAGCAAATGAATTTTTAAAAAATGACAAAGTTTGTATGTGTTGATTTTACTGTTATGTAGTTCCATTTTTTCTATTGATATAATATAAAAAGATCCATCGTAAACTATCGTTTTCAGTAGAGTTATAATCGAATATACATGTTTGAAATGTCTCGTCAAAACATTGTATGCACGTGGTTGTATGTAATATGTTAAGTGACTGTGTGTTTGTGATGACTGTAGCTCATGACTTAAAAAATATTTGTTCCAGTTCTAGTTAAAAATAAATAAGAAAATTAGTTAAATATTTTTATTATTACTGCAATGCCACATTCATGTCGTTCCGAAACATACATGTAATTAAAGATGAAATACCTTATATGACAAGAGACTTAAATTAAATGGAGAAACTTACCAAGACATGGCAGATCCTGACATCATCAATTCCAAATCAATGGTAGTTCTACGTATAATAGAATCCAAGGCAGATCCTTGCATCACCAGTCCTAAATCTCGGTGCAAAATCTATGTTCATCGTATCTCAAAGTAAAACAAATAAAACTGTCCATTCACCCACAAAAGCGTGAACAGCAATCAATGAGCCTTATTTAAATAAAATATGAAATGGGCTCCTGACTCACACAAAAAGTATGTATCAATAATAATATAATAATTTTCTTTGCCATACTGAACGCAATTTGCATTTCCACCTGCTGTGTTCAAGGAATCGTTTGAGGACGAGGTAATGTTCAATTTCTACGCGTAATGAAATTGACAAAAAATTCATTTACAGCAGAAATAAGAAGTATAAACTGCAGAACACTATACTGTACCAGATTACTGCACCCATACTTGCATGCAAATGTTGTGGTTTTTCTGTCCTGTGCTTTTTAAACGCAATTTTATCCAAAACGCTTGTGGAATGTGTGATAACTGGACATGAATTTCGGCCAAATGGCTATGTACAGAAACTTCAGTTACAATAAGTTATGATCTTTGTGATGAATCCCGAAATCTCCCATTGCCAATACGGCCAATAGAGACAATGTGACAATCATTCTACCTTTTTTATATGAAATACTGACTGGCATCAATCTTGTCAGAAACATGTGTTTAAATGTCTCTGGTTTTGCATTGCAGAGATTTCAACTTACATTTTGCTTAAATTTGACACAATACCGTTATTCAATACACGATCATTTTATTGTAAATATCATAATACCGAAGTTACTGTTAATTTATTTTCTGCATATGCGCATTTCGACAACTTATGTCTCATCAGTGCAGATAAAACCAAAACATTTGGAAGTCCATTAACCAAAACGTGTAAAATCTGATGGAGAACAAATAAGCAAAAGGGTTTAAATAGAAAAGCCAAAATTCAGCTAAGGACAGAGCTATGCATGAGGGAGATACTCCTTAGTTTTAAACGTAAATGATGATCATTTTATTCCCTTTTATTGTCATGAGGCGGTAAACATCAAAGATATAACCCGGGTAACAATGCTGTATGGGTGTAATATTTTGCGTTGTACTACTTTTCGTGCTTTTCTTGTTGAAGGCAATAAACGCGAAAATTTATACCCATGAATATTTCACTCTAAATCTGTATTTAAATAAGCCTGATGAACACTTTGCCCTTCTGAATGATAAAACGTCACGTCATGTTTCTGTTGTTTGTTTTTAATCAGCATTGTAAAGGAAAGTCAATCCAAATGAGTTCATGAAAATTAAGTAAAATTATGTAGGATTGACTTTGCTTGTTTTAAGAAACAAATAATTTGAAATAAAAAAAGGATGCACCTCCCCTTCCAAATACATAATTTACTGCATATCAAAGAAAAATTACCTTCAAAGCCACAAAGAAAACATGTATTTCTACGTCATAGCTATTCAGATAATTTTCAATCGAAGCATGTTTATCATCTTTTAAAAATCTCGGACAACCTGTAAAGTTATATTGTCATGGTTTTGATGTATCAGCCACTATCGTCTACGTGTGTCAAATAGCAGCGGTCTAAAATTTGCCCTGTGGCTTTTAGCATTGTATAAGCAAGTATGTCGGCATTCTGGCACAATAATAATCTTTGCTTGTCCTATTTCCAAATTCTCTTTAAGTTGACAAATTATAATTATTCTGTCTATACCTTCTCCAAAATATTTCCGGGTATGTAAAACTTACTTTGTGCTTGGCCATCACCAATACAAACCTTCGAAGTTTTATGTGTTGGTTGTAACTATTGTCGAACTACAACGTTTGGAAACTTGTGACGTTAATGACTGAATTTTCCTCACGCGTTTGGAAATGAAAATGACAAACAACCACATTTAACACAAAAAATGCATTTACACATTTAAAGCGAAAAAAATACAGAAAACAAAGCAAACTCTGTCATTTCCTTTCATATTTGAGCTTCAGTAACCGGGAAATATTTGGACAATTGGACTTCAATTCAAATTAATCGTTTTTTATTTAATATTCTTTTCGGACATTTCTTTTGATACATTTAATCATTTAATTACATAACTTCTAGTGCTAATGTGACATGTAGGATATCTATTTATTCTTTCGTATTAAATTAATCTCCCATTTATTTCTATTGGTCAAAATATGTTTGTCGCGCGGGAAGCCGGATAGAGTTATTTAATATCTTTGGAAACTAATCTCTGTTTTAATTATCTATATATTTTTGTTATTTTTTTTTATTGTTCTTCAGTTTCGATCTAGGGTCTGGAAGTGTCCAGATAATAAAATATATAATTTGGAATACCGCATTTGTTTTATATAGCCGGATATTACTCGCTTATACTTCTTTGGAATTTAAGCAAATATGCAACACAGCAGAGGGTGTAATGAAGTAAAAAAGATCGGTCATAGCTTCTGTACTGAAAACAAAACAATCTGAAATACATTTTGACTGTTCTGTATACATCTGCTTATACTTGGGAACGATTAAATCTACCATAGTTTTGTGAATAACTATACCTGCCATAGATTGTAGGCCAGACAAATCTGCCATAGATTTGGACACGATAAAATGTGTCATAAATTTGGACACGATATTATGTGCTAGATTTGGACATGACATAATCTGCCATAGATATGGACATGATATAATGTGTCATAGATTTGAAACATTGTAATCTGCCAAAAAGATTGACATATCCATTGTTACGCCACTCTCTGCAATAGATCTGAAATCCGCAACATATTTTGTACCCGCTATTGATTTGAGTCCTTCAAATATATAACGCATTAATAATCAATCAACAACCACTAAAACATAAACATTTAAGTGTCAACCTTTATGCTGACACGTAAGGTGACACCTCACATGGACCCTTCATGGGAGCCAAAACATGCAATATCAGTGGTATGGTGTGTTCAAAGCTATAGTGGCCTCTTTTGGTACGAAAATGTGGATATTAAGTCACTTTACCAGATAGAATTAAATGCGTTTACTGACATATTTGGGAAAAAAAAACGACATTTTCAAACAGAAAAAAACACCTGAAAGATATTATTTCCAGATCCAGAGTTTATTACCGGACTGACAAACACCGACTGTGTCAAAACCGGACTTCTCACTGGCAGTGTGACGGGTGCCACGTGAGAAGCACATCATGCTTACCCTTCAGAAGCACCTGGTGATACGTCAAGGTTTTGTAGGAGTTCACACTGCTAGTGCTTTAGTTATGTTGCATTCTTGTTCATTTTTTGTTTGTTTTGTCTTTATCATGTCTCAGTTCATGTTGGATATGAATTGCCATGTTTTTGGATTTTTGATTTTAGAATTTCTCCTTTCTTCATTTTTGCTTCGGTATTCGTTTGTCTACATATTAGAAACAAAGGCAAATCTTCTAGTACTTGATGGTGCTAACGATTAAAATCAATTAAGCAGTGAAGCAAATGGAGTAAATACGGCATGAGTAATGTTTTTTTTTCTCAACTTGTGGTCTTTTTGATATGCACTGAAGAAACATAAGTTATATGAATTTAATACAATTCAGATATGTATCTGTAGGGTATCCATATACATGGAAGTTTTGCCATATGCAACAATTGCCGACATCACGTGATTTTAGTGACGCAACTTCCGGCCATCGATACACTGAAATTTTAACATAGAAAGCTATGGGAGGTTCTACTAAATCTGCAATATCTTCTAAATTACACAGTTTAAATTAATGGGAAATTACGTCCCTGGACTTTTGAAAAATCAGTATTTTTTACCATCATTCTCCTGTTTTGTCTATATAAAATGCCTCAACCCCTACACGGTTAAAGTGATAATTTCTCATTTCACAGCATAAAATTGATCGTTTTGCATATTCATGCAAGTAGTTGACATATGAAAATATCAAAATATCGTGTTTAAAACAGTTTAATTTTTTGTCTAGTCTCGTCCCTATAAGTTTGAAATTCATCAATTTTTCATCAATATTATCCAAAATGGCGGACGACCAAACAGGTACAAGATGAAGAAAATTGTATTTTTTAAAATTTTTTAGTTAATAAAGTTGATATAGATTATTTCTTTTTAAAGACTGTTGACTGTCATTAATTAATATATAAAAGGCAAAAAAATAATTAAAATAAAACACTTTTGAAATTACTTTAAAAAAGCCCGCATCCCATTTTGAATTTTTCATTATATATATATATATATATAGAAAAAACGATTAGGTCAACTCAAAAACAATCTTAAACGAAAAACACTTTTAACACCGTTCGTAAGCACTGGACATCTGTGGAAAAAAGTCTCAAATTGTCCAAAATCTTTCCCGAGCCTCCTTTGGTTGCATTTAAACAACCAGACAGCCTGAGGAACTTGTTGGTACGAGCAGAAGTGTCTAATACTACCAATACCACAGGGAACAGTCAACCTTGTGGAGACAGGCGCTGCAAATGTTGTAGACATATGCAAACCTCGTCAGGTTACTACAAAAAGGTACAAAATATTTTGCACTTCAAATTGCAAAATCACAAATATTATTTATTTGCTGCAGTGTAACGTTTGTAATCTCCAATACGTGGGCGAGTCAAAGCAACCATTCCACAAACGTCTGAATGGACACAGAAGTGACCTTAGTAAAAAGCCACTTCTGCCCGTGAGTCAACACTTCAGGTTGTCAGACCACAGTATCGAGGATTTCAATAGAATGAAAATCCTCATCATTGAACAGAACGGCCAATGGAGTGATTCCCAACGTGAAGACCGGGAAAGATTTTGGATTAAAGAACTCCAGGTTTTACAACCTGACGGAATAAATAGAAAACAATAGACCTGTAAAGTCAACTAACAGTGTATTTTCGAGTTCTTATGTATCTTATACTTAGCCATAGTTTTATTTATTTATTATATTTTTTTTTCATTTCTATAGTTGAGACTATCAATTTGTCTTAGTTAATTGAACTGTAAGATGTTTCATTTCAAACTTGTATGTAAAAAATATTTGACGTTATGTGTACACTTATAATTATAAAGCTACATTTTCTGTTTACCTGTGTGAAAGAAAAATATTTTTGACATTCGATGTTTTGCTGAGTTATGTAATCATCAATCGCTATTACATTTTAGCGTGTTTAAGACACTGATGAAAGTCATTTGTTGGCTGAAAATTTTGTCACATTATTTGTAACAACTTTTATATATTGTATCGATATCGTTGCACAATCTTCTAGACTAATCATTTGAATACATATTCTCGATGCAATTTCAATAATCTGAATATGGTCCATGAACAAATTCAAAATTTGTTATGAAATTTATTTGTATATTTGTCAAAACTTCATTTCTTAATGAAGAATGTATATTGTATATGTCTTTGTGTTAATTGTTTTATTACCCTGTGTCTGGATGAAAAGGGTAACTATTACGTAATGTACACACCTGTTGTCTCACCTTTGTCGCCTGGTGCGTGTACAGGAGGAACATACAGGTGTACAATGGACAGGTTCGGAGGGGTATTCAAATATTTGCAACAGAAAACTCAGCTCCACAAATTAAATAAATTATTTTACTTTACGTTTTCTCTATTCTTTTATTTTTTTTAATTGTAACTCATTTTTAAATTTTATATATATCAATTGCAACGGTTTCTTAGTATAAAATTGTAATAGAAATTATGAAAATTGTAAATTCATTTTATTACATTCCTTCGGTGACTAGATTTTCGAGTAAGAGTTATCGTTCCTAATTATGACTGAAATTGTTGCATATGATTGTCCTTTGGTGATTTTTGCAGTTGGGTGACCACTTTGCTTGCCCATCTGCTTCAATCACGAGGTAGTTCCATTGATATCCTTTTGTTGTGGAATTTATTAAACAAATACAAGATGTCGTATAAATGGAGCTATTCGCATCGCCCCTTGGTGATTTTTGCAGTTACCGGTATGTGACCGCTTTGCTTGCCCTTTGCTTAAATCGCGAGATACTTCCATTGACATCTTGTCTTAAAATATTTAACTAATTTCATTTATAAAACTGACTATTATTTATAATTTTAATTTGCGTATAGATGAAAATACTCCCCAAGTTCATATATTAGATACTAATAGATGTCCCTTTCTTTCCTGCGGTGTGCCTGAGGTTTATTTGTTTATTGATTTATATATGTTAGCGGCAATAGGTGAAATAAATCCTAGGCATTAAGTTAATGCCTAGTCATTAGACCTAAAGCCTAAAATGAGTTTGGCATTAGGCTTAATGCCTAGGATTTAGGTCTAATGCCTGATTTTTGTTCAGAAAAATTATTCTTATTGCCTGACCCCAAAAAATACAATGTTATCAGGAAATATTGTTGAAGTGAAAGCGAAATGATAAACACTAGTCACTAGGTTGATATAAATATAAGGATGGCTGTTTTATTTTCAATTTTTCATCTTGATTTGTTTCTTACAACTGTTTTTCTTTTCTTTGGAAGATTTGATATTTCGAAATTGGATGTAATTGAATGGTTGATAAGAACCCAGATGAAAATTATAAGACTTACATGTATGTGTATCTGGAGGAGTTATGTAATGTACTGTCCGACAACTCAGAATTAGTAATTCGAAATGAAATTTATTTTGAAACCGGAAAAACAAGATGGCGCGGTTTACAGTAGTATAATTTTGACTGCAAATTAGTATGATTAACTTTACTAAAGTTTAGAAATGTTTTACAGTCATTTTATAGATACGTCGACCAGACTGACTATCAGTCTGTTTAAACTACTGCAAAACTGTCGGCTTGACTGATAATTAACTATTATTATCTTTTGTCATCTTGTTAACCTTTAGCAAAGCATATAATTAAAGAGATTGGCAACATCACGAATTCTCGGGAAATCTCGCCGCCATCAAGACTTCGATAAAACTTCCACTACACAACAACAAATCACTAATATCTCGATAAAACATGGAAATATCATAATATGTTATGTGGCAGAAACGACCAATTAAAGTCAGCAAAGATAAAACAAAACTGGCTCAAATAACTTTTAATCAGACAAAAAAATAATTATTTTACAAATTAAATATAATATATAACTTATCTGACAATAATGAAGTCCAAGTAATAATCCAAA
>MJUU01032802.1:0-17450 GCA_002080025.1 Modiolus philippinarum | reverse complement strand
TTTTTTGGGGGCATTTATTAGTAAAACATCATGATATTCATTAAACAATATATGATTGTCCAACAAAGGGGGCTTTCAGCCCCCTTTTTTTGGATCCGCCAATGAGTTTATTCAATTTTAATCAGTCACCCCATAGAATATGATCAGCATACATGTACAATGTATTTCATATGAAAAATTGAAAATTTAAATGCCGTCTAAAGCCCCTTTTTACATTAGGAAACTTGGGTTAAGCCTCAGAAAGTCATAGACCCTAAGCGTTCTAAATAAATATAGAGAAAATCTACCATTTGCTACAGCAACTTAGAGTGAACAAGCAGGAAAGCCGGGATTCTCTGACTTAAATCAGGTTTCTCGTATAAAAACCAAATTTGCTGGTGGGAACATGGGTTTAGACTTAGAGGCTCATTGGTTGCTGACCTTTATGTATATGTCTACCTGGAAACCCACATTTGTTGCAGGAAACTCGAGCTTAGTCCAGGAAATCTAGGTTTTCTGACACCTGACAGCAAAACCAGGTGTTGCTCATGATAAATTAATTGATCCGAACTAGCATTTGAAGGAGGAGACCTGGCTTTGACTTTAGAAAATAATTGAATACCAGGATAGTATATGTATACTACGCAGAAACTCACATTTGCTGTAGGAAACTCGAGTTTAGACCAGAAAACTCGACCCCTAGTTCTCCCAACAGCAAGTCCGTGTTTTGCTGGGAAAAAACAATTTTCTCTGAATTTTGGTCGATTTCTCTTGCCATTAATTTTTCATTGTACTATCTTTATAGTGTATTTACCAAGATGGGGTACAAATTTTGTTGAAAATATTCATTCATTCTGAATTAAACAATAATTTACCCTTGAAAGAAGATAAAAAATGAAAGATTTGATACAGGATTTTTTACTTTACAGGGTAATTTTACATTTGAAAAACATAACAATTAAAAAAAATCCCTACATACGCAATAACACCCAGGCACGGATCTGTGTGGTGGCGTGCGCCCCATTAAAACAGAAAAATTATATAAATTTTAGGGTAAAATGGAGGTTTTGGCTATTATAAGTGACAGTCAGTGTCAACTTTTTATGGCATTTAATGAGACAGAGTGACAGAAAAAAAAAATACGAAAAAAAGAAAATAAATGACATTTATCTTAAAAATTAAAGAAATAAACTTGAAAATTGAATTGAATTATGAAACTATCTTGAAATAACATTGTATATAAAAAGAAAAAATTGAATTAATGAGCTTTTGTGTATTTATGTATCAATTAGTTTTTTTTCTTATAAACATATAAATAAATATGACTAAATTGCTTTCTACATTTTTTTCTACACTGAAGGATCATTGAGTATCTGCATCAATTAATTTCCAGAAATGCGTTCGATGTTAATTAGAATATTATTAAACAGTAGCTAGTTTTCTCTTTTGAGATAGGAACATTATGATAAATCGGTTTAAGACTTTTATCCACAGAAATGACACCCTTTGGGATTGATCAACAAATTACACAAATTTTGTAAACTATAGCATAAACCATTGGCGGGGAAAAGAAACATTTGGAAGCTCTTTCTTTAATTTGTAATGAAACTATGGAATGTCAGTTCAAAAGCCGTTCGTATACAATACTATGATATTGATCAGTTGGATGTAAATGTTCCATGATAATTAAAAAGCGATAACGACCACTGAATTCTTTATTCGGGGCGATCAGAAGTTAGAAATCTGATCACACGGGCTTGTTACGAAATTTTCAATAGCATATTTTTTGGAACTTAGGGTATTAGGGAACTACGCCAAAAGTTTTAGAAAAAGCGGTTAGGCTGTTCTAAAATAGGTAATAACGGAAGTTCATTAATGTCACACCAGCATTTACTTTTAATATTTTGCGTTATAACGCAAATGTTTGCGTTATTTGACACAATTTTGCGCTATAACCCAAAGTTTTACGTTATTTCGCAAAGGGTTATTTTGCCAAGTTTGTGTTATAACATAAATGTTTGCTTTTACATTATAACGCCAAATTCCACTTCAATGCCCGGGGGTAGCTTCCTTTATTTACCATACGGGGATGTACAAAAAAATTCAGGTTTTGTTTTGCATGAAATATATTAATGTAGGTGTATGTTTTTATGCGAATCGTATGTAAATTTGCATATAAAATAAATAATGTTTATTAAATGGAAAAAGGCAAAAAGGGCAATAATTTATCAGGAAACAAAATTTATGTTCACTATTTTCTTAAAAGGTATAATTTTTTCATGTACTTCACACTTTTTTCTTTTATGTCTTAATATATGCCATGTTAAAATCGATTGTACACAAAAAAAAATTCGAGAAATTCGGAACACATTCATGAGATCAATTTTGCACATTATTTCAGAAAAAAATATACCAATTCCCCCNAGGGCTTCAATGTTTGTTTGTTTTGGTGCATTGGCCAAATTATGGTATACGTTTCACTACATGTAGTTCCAGTCTCTTTTAAAAAATTAATACGCACTCTAGCAAAATTTCATACACCCTAATTTAAGCTTTTTTCAACAAATCGTGGTTGTCTTACCCATATTCTAACCGTATCCCTTATTTTACCGTAACCTTAACTTTAATTTAACCGTTGCTCTTCCCTTAATGTAAACCTAACTCTAATATAACCGTACCCATAACAATAATGTAACACTAAACCTAACCTTACTATCCTTTATCTAACTCTCCGATATGTACGGGTTTACATGGGAAGGGTAACTAGACCTTGACAAGTGGTCAGGTTGACAGGTCGTCAGGTCGAAAGGTAGACATTTTGATAGTCTACCGGTTTAAGGGTATAAAGGTCTTCAGGTTGTCAGGTCGACAGGTAGGCATGTTTTTAGTTTACCGGTTTTAGTATATACAGGTCGTTAGGTCAACATGTAGACATGTTGTTAGTTTACCGGTTTTAGTATATAAAGGTCGTTTGGTCGACAGGTAGGCATGTTGTTAGTTTACCGGTTTTAGTATATATAGGTCGTCAGGTCGACAGGTAGGCATGTTGTTAGTTTACCGGTTTTAGTATATACAGGTCGTTAGGTCGACATGTAGACATGTTGTTAGTTTACCGGTTTTAGTATATACATGTCGTTAGGTCGACATGTAAGTAGTATATGAGCACAGTTCAGTTAGCATTTGACGAGGATTAGGAGGATTACGGAAATGACGTCAACCGGAAGTCACGTGACCGGAAGTATGACGTCACCGGAAGTGACCGGAAGTATGAAGTGAACCGGAAGTGACCGGAAGTGTGACGTCACCGGAGGTGACGTCATCGGAAATGACGTCAACCGGAAGTATGACGTCAACGGAAGTGACGATGTCCAAAACGGACCAATGAGAGCCTTTCCCTCCAGATTTGAAATTCAAATATTCAAAAGGGACCAATGGGAGCGTTGCTCGCCCGATTTCAAATCGTATCAAGTTTGAACGGACCAATGGGAGCCTTTCCCTCATGTTTGAAAGTATGACTTTTTAGCTTTTTACTGCGTAAAAAAGGGGGGGTGAACTGTGCCCATTACTACTCTAGTTTTTCTGAATTTCCAGAGTTATCGTTCCTTTCTCGAACAATGTATATATCGATCCGCTGTATCTTTGAACTCCTTCAGCGATTGGTGAAGGTTTCAAGTCTCTATCTTTTTTCGTTTCGGAGATAGGGGTACCCGAAAATTCGGGAATGGCCCAAAATACGATTTTTCTAAGTCGAGTACTATAGCAATGTTATATATGTTATCGGGTTAACTTTGACCAACTAAATAGAATGGTGACATTCATTAAGTCCTATCTCTAATGGTTGGGGTGCTACGAGGGGTCCAAAATTTTAAAAGTGGGTCAATCAGTGCATTTTTCAAAATACACTTATATAGTTGTGTGATATATGCTTTCTTGGTAACTTTGTTATTCTAAATTCAATGGTCCTATTAACGAAGTTCGATCTCTAATGATATGGCTGTTAGGGGGTCTCACCATTTTTGACAAAGGTTCAACCCAAACAACCTATTTAACAAGCTACAACGACTGAAGTTCCCATTCTGCTTCTAACCTTCGAACTGAACAGACATGTAAAGAAGCGGAGCTTTAAAATAACGAAGTTCCAGGAACTTAACAGAGCCAATGAAAACAACAAGACTCTATAAGATGTCCAGAACTGCCCCTTATTGTCATACTGAGAGAAGTCAACCACTGAGACGAGTGAAAACAGCAAGACTAAAAAAAAAATGAACAGAACCGTGCCTTACTGTATGACTGAGAGAAGTCAACCACTGAGACGAAACTGCGGAATATGCCACCAAACATTTAGTCGACAAGATAATCTCCAACGACACATGAATACACATAGAATCAAGCCCAACACGTTTCCTTGTGAAAAATGTGGACATATATTCAGTAGAAAGGATGTGTTATTACGTCACCAACGTACCAAACATCAAAGCAGACAAGACACTCCAGTCCAACCTTAGATCATGAATGGTTTTACCATCACCTTGAAGATCGTACCCAAACCATTGAACAGCTCCCTCGAGACAGTACAAATCCCGACCAAAGAAGTTGCAGAAGATACAGTTGAATGGACTTTAACTCCAAATAGAATGTAAAGACAGTTGAATGGACTTTAACTCCAAATAGAATGTAAAGACTGCACGTGGATTCCGACCCGTGCCTTTCTCATGACGGAGAAATAAACTATGAAATTGACAATGACTTTGTTATTCTTATTTGCCCTCGATTCAAATGTGATTAAACCCTGCCCAGCCATAACTTAAGGAAAAGTAAAATAAACCCATGAACAGCAGTAATATCCCAAACCGCCCAGCAGCAGCAGCAGCACTATTCCCACACTACCCAGCAGCAGCAGCAGCACTATTCCCACACTACCCAGCAGCAGCAGCAGCAGCAATATTCCCACACTACCCAGCAGCAGCAGCAGCAGCAATATTCCCACACTACCCAGCAGCAGCAGCAGCAGCAGCAGTAATCACCACCACTCAATTCACCGAAAAAGCACGAAAATATCAGGAAAATGTGAAATTTTAACGTAAAAACACAATTAAACAAAACATTTTTTAAGAATTAACAACAAAACTAGAAAAAAAATAATGCAAAAAACACAAAGTAAAAACAAAATTTATACATAATCTTAACAAAAATTATAAAACAACATAAAATATATTCACGAAAACCCAATAATAACGAAACAGATGTGATAAAAGTGAAACAAAATGGAAATTAAATAAAAACATTTTATAAAATGTGTACAAAAATGTGTCAAACACACTAAACAAAATACAAAATAGTTCTAAAATTGCTGACAAACACAAAAATAAACAAAACGCATGTGATAAAAACTAGAAAATTGCAAAACAAACTACAAATTAATATAAAATTGTTAAAGTAAGATGAAAATAAACAAAGCATGTTAGAAAATTGTGAAATTTAAGTAGAAAATCAATACATCTAACACATAATAAAATCTTATTAATTCAATTCATAAAATATGCGAAGTATTAAGTAATTAAAACATTCCTATTATATCGCGTCAGTATGATTCAATAGAATCATCGATCCGTACACTGTTAAATCAACGCCGTCGATTGATTGCATCATCTTCTGGAATATTCGATCTATTAAAAGAAACATAACAATAGAGAAATGAACCGACCAATCAAATTGTAGGGAATTCAACCAATCAGATGCCGACTTTGTGATAAATCCAGCCAATCACAACACAGATTAATCTACCAATCACAAAGCCCGTAACAAAAATAACCGACCAATCAGAACCTTCGTTACAACGTGTCTACCTGTATAAAATCAGACGCATCGAGCAACATTCTCATTCTGCAACTAACAGCCGAATTGAACAGACGTTCCCAGTGAAGATAAACAGATCAAAGGTAAGTGAACTTAAATAATCAATTTAAATAAAAATATAAGTTAATAAAAATTTTTAAATTAAAGTTTAATTGACCGATTAAGTTATGAAATGAGACCAAAAAAAATAATCAATAATACGGAATTAATCAATAATACAAAATTAAATAGCGCATTATCTTTTACAGATGCATTCATGCGGATATTGTCACCAGGTCTTTAATAAAAAGAAAGAGCTATTGGCCCATTACAAAATGTTAAGTGACCACATGCCCTTTGCCTGTGATCAATGCTCCAAGCGATTTAGGAGAAAAGCTCATCTGAAACAACACAAGAGAAGTCACGAAAATTTTCACTTCCAAAGTACGGAATGCCATGCCACTTTTTGCCAACTTACTGCACTAGAGAACCATGCCCAAGATAACCATCAAATAGAAGAAAAATCCACTACCAAGCCCCCAAAACCCGAAGACATGTACGAGTTAAAAATCAAAAGACAAAAAATCGCTCCCCGATTCCGGACCAAACGAACTATGTACGAAGTCCTGTTCAAAGACATCAACGCCAGTAGTTTTCTGGAAATTATCAGAACTTTACATCAGATATTTGACGATATTCTGGAAAAATTAACCAAGTTCAACAAGCCAGAAGACATGATCCAGATAAACATCAATTCTATGAACTTCGCCATAACAAGCCCGTTTCTTAGAGTGAATCAGTTGAACAGTGAACTATTATTGAACGAAATTGAACTTGCGTCTAATGACGACTTCGACTTAACAGAAGCGGAAATGGAAGTAACACTCGTTGATATCCCCATCAAAGATACCAATGACCAAAAAATATGAACAAATATACCGATGTCTAAAATATTTGAAAACTGTATTAACATTGTCGGCGTGTGGATCTCCGACTCATTTCTGCCTCAATTACGTAGATAATAAAATGTGTATATCTGTAATTTAGTTTATTATTTATTGCCTTATTGAAAGATAAGTATATAGAAACAGAAACAATGAAGGAAATCATACACATGAACAAAAATGAATAATGACACAGAACGGGATAAAACGATGAATTTTAAAATAGTTGGGGTAGCGTTTGGAAAAAACAAGACAAAAAAATGAAGTTCACAAAATAAAGGGAGATAACTGAGACAAAAGAACAAGAATTAAAGGAATGACAAAACAAAATCTATACCAACGCAAAAGTTTTAATAAGGTTATATGCAAGACTATAGTATAGAAAAGTGTTGAAGATGTTTAATGAGAGACTGGACAAAAGAAACAAATTAGGATGACAAATACAAAATAAACCACCTATAGAAAATGAAATAATAGGAAGTAATGGATCAACACAAAACAAAGATCGAGACAATAAGAGAAGAAATCTTTAATAATAATTCTAAATGAGAACACTAGAGAGAAAAGTACAAAAGCAAACGAAAGTTAAGAGAATAATTGATCAAAAGAAAAACAATGAATTAAATGGGTGAAAAAAATACAATGACATAGGTTTGTGCTAGTGTTATGGTATAAAGTATTACTTTCAGACCAGCTCCCAGCGTCCCACTACTCTCACACAGCTACACTACGTTTGCGGTGCTCTACGTTCAGGACGCTGGAAGACAGGTCTGATGGTATAAGTCATGGACTACTGCACAAGTAAATCGGGTCAATCAAATTGCAAGAACTTCAACCAACCAGAAGCTGTATTTGTGATAAAACCATTCCATAAAAGTACAGGGCAATCCACCAATCAGAAAACATCTTACAAAATGAACTGACCAATCACAGCTATCGATACAAATGAATTTAACTATATAAAGACGCGATCTTCCGGCTCTCTCAGTCACAAGACTGCCATTCTGCTGACCAGTTGTCCTTAGAACTGAACTTAGCAGGCAATTAAAGTCTCGCATCAGTTATTTAAGCAGCGTACGTGACCGTCTACACTGCATACAGATGGACTGCATTCCCGAAAGCCCGCTTGAGCGATTGAAACCTATGAGAGAAGATTTTGATTTACGCTTAAATACGTTTAAAACGTGGTTGTCAAATGTGGTGCAATCCTTAGATCTCGTCCGTGATTATTTCTACTATATTGGTATAGATAACAAATGTCAATGCACGCAGTGTGGTGGTGTATTGGGTGGTTGGAGTTCAGGTGATGTGGTACACATGGAACACCATAAACATTTTCCCGATTGTCCCTTCATTCAAGAATGTTTACAAAAACACGGGTTAATAAACTTACCGAGAACTCCTGCAGAAAAACCGGGCATTACTTGCCCAAAATACATAGAGTATGCCAATGAATCAGTGAGACTAGAATCTTACACCGGATGGTCCGTACAACTGAAACAACGACCAGCAGACCTTGCAAAAGTTGGACTCTTTTATTTAAACCAAGGTGATAAAGTACAATGTTTTTATTGTGGTGGAATTCTGCATGATTGAGAAGAAAACGACGATCCTTTGGAGGAACACGCGAAATGGTTTCCCCGTTGTGGTTTGATAAACCACATGTTCCAATATTCAAAACCGAAGACACTTCATTAAATGTCACTTTTGCAACTTTAAACCGACTTTCCAATGAACGTACCAATCAAATTGCGGGGAATTCAACCAATCAGATGCCAACTTCTTGATAAAACCAGCCAATCAAATTGCAGGAAAATTGACCAATCAGAGAGCCCGTTACAAATATAACCGACCAATCACAGCCATCGATACAAATAAATTTTACTATATTACCTCGCACTCTACAGTCAGTGTGTCAGTTCCTCAACCGAACTCTCTACAGGCTATAGGATCGAAGAAGTCAACAATGTTCGCTTGTGATAAATGTCCTAAGAAGTTTACGGAAAAACTTTTGTCGAGTTGACAATAAAAACAGACATGAAGCTTCACATGATTACACATTAAATTGTGACGTCTGTGGCGAGTTTTTCAACGATCAATCCAGCCTGAAACGTCACCGTGCTATACACGAAAGACCAGGAGCAAAACCTACGAGGCTAATGATGATAATGAACAGATCTAACACATCGCAATCAGGAAATGGTGATGAACCTGCTACAAATAAATCAGAATACAGCAAGGAGATTCCAACCAACCAGAATGCGACCAGAGCGTCAACCAACCAGAATAATACCACATCAAGCAACCAGAAGCAAACCAAACCAGAAGTCTTGCCAGAAGATCGTGACACCCGACAGTTGTACCTAGAAAACTGGTCCAGTATTCGAACCGAACAACATACTGGAAACCTCATACAGGATCGATTCAACTTCGTTTTGGATGACAGCTCTCTGCCCAATATTCCAGAAAAAATATGGCAGATCTTTGAGCAACAGACTTCAGCCTACAAGATGAACATGTCCTTTGGATTTATATTGCGAAATATAGAGACAGATGAACTACGATATTTCCACTCCAGCCAGAATAACAGCAGATACTTTGACGCGCCGATGCTTATTAAGGATACAAATGATATACATGAGCTCATCGATGAAGTAGACCGACAAGATCTTTTGGAATACATAAGACAACAGAGACCGAACACGAAATGAACTATACATCTGCTTACTAACGTAACATTCTACATCAACAAAATTAGAGCACTACCTATAGCTTAAAAACAAATGGGACGGAGGGAGGGTAATGCGACCTATCCTATTGGATAGCCAGTCACAAGCCTGGATAAACGCAGAGTGACCTCCAAGAACTTAGAATTTGTGATCCTATTTAACTTTGAAAGACACACTCTTCTTTTCACAAAGGAAAGGGTCTTCCTATACCACAAAATTACAAAATCGAGCTAAAGTGACACTAGAACTGAAATATATATAAAGAGAGACTTCTGATAAAAACTCCAATCAAACCGCCAGACAAAGTAAAAGTATAGTTTACAATACAAACGGGTTAGGGTTACTGAAATAAAGTGATTATCGATAAACTAAACTAAAACAGATCAATGAATTCGAAAATATATTACACAATAAAACCATATCAAAAGTAAGATATAGAAAAATGAAATGTATTAAAAGAAATCCACTTAAACAATAACAAAGCACTGAAAGTAAAAGCAAAGAGAGCACCTCGACAGCACCTCGACTAGTACGAAGGCATTCGTATAGTATTACTACAGTAGCACCTCAACAGCACCTCGACAGGCACCTCGACAAATGCGAGCCCAAAGCCAAACCATGATATTTTGTGTACATTAGGACTTGACTACGCGAGAGCAAGGCTAATGACGAGACACACGTGGCGTGACCAAATTTCAACAAGGACACCATTTTTAAAAGAACAATACATAGCCCGAAATAAGGCGAGGTCAAAGTCGAAACACTAAGAGTACTTCAACACCTCGACTACAATTCGACAGCACCTCGACAAATACGAACCTATGATATATAATAGGAATAACAAGACACCTCGACATATACGAACCCATGATGTATAGTATTAATACAGTAGCACCTTGACAAAATACGAACCCATGATATATAATAGGAATAACAAGGCACCTCGACATATACGAACCCATGATGTATAGTATTAATACAGTATCACCTCGACAAATTCGAAGCCATAAAAGATACTATTAGAACAATTGCACCTCGACAAATACGAACCCATCAAATATTTGTACATAAGCACTTGAATAGGCGAGACCAATACCAAAGGCGAGACCAAAACTAAAGGCGAGACCATATGTGGCGAGGCCAAATGTCAACACTGATAGTACATTAGCACCTCGACTGCAACTCGACAGCACCTCGACCAATACGAAGGCATCCGTATAGTATTACTACAGTAGCACCTCAACAGCACCTCGACGGGCATCTCGACAAATGCTAACTGAACTGTGCCTATATACTACTCATGTAGGCATGTTGTTAGTTTACCGGTTTTAGTATATACAGGTCGTTAGGTCGACAGGTAGGCATGTTGTTAGTTAACCGGTTTTAGTATATACAGGTCGTTAGGTCGAAAGGTAGGCATGTTGTTAGTTTACCGGTTTTAGTATATACAGGTCGTTAGGTCGACATGTAGACATGTTGTTAGTTTACCGGTTTTAGTATATACAGGTCGTCAGGTCGACAGGTAGACATGTTGTTAGTTTACCGGTTTTAGTATATACAGGTCGTTAGTTCGACATGTAGACATGTTGATAGGTCTACTGGTTTATGTTTATGTTTGTCCTACCCATAAACTTATCCTACGATGTATCCCTTATTTTACCCTAATCCTAACTCTAGTTTAACCTTCAAACTATCAATAATATTAACCTAACTGTAATGTTACCATACCCTTACCATAATGTAACCCTAACCTTAACTCTACTTTTAACCTATCTTAATTTAACCCTTAATTGTGTATGGGTTTTCATAAGGAAAGATTGACGGTATTGGTAACTAGATCTTGGCAGGTCGTCAGATCGACAGGTAGACATGTGGGTAGGTTGTCTAGTTTAAGAGTATACTGGTCTTCAGGTTGACAGGTAGACATGGTGATAGATAACCGGTTTAAGGGTACACAAGTTGTCAGGTCGTCGGGTATAATGTTAGTTTTAACATTGGACCTTATATGGGAAAAACATTATATTCAGCATCTTCTCTAAAACTATTTAAACAAATTAAGCTTATCTTTACTGAAATGATGTATGGAAGGTCCTTTACAAAGAATGCTTATTTCATCCTAGTTCAACAAAAAACATGGCCGCCAGCACAGAACATAGTTTAAAATTGGACCTTTTGGAAATTCACATTTTCATATTCTCCTCCGAAACCACTGAAGCAAATTCAACCAACATTTACAAAAATGATAAATGGAAGGTTTCTCACGATTCGATAAACCATGGCCATTAATATGGATGTTACTTTTAACATTGGACCCTTCTAGAAAAATATCAATTTTATCATCTGCTCTGTAACTTTACTAAACTTCACTGAAATGATGTAGGAATGTTTTTTACAAAGATTGTTCAATTTGTTTTGATTCAACGAAAACATGGCCGCCAGCACAGGACGTATAGTTTCACATTTGCACTGTGTGAAATTTACATTTCCATCTTCTCCTCTGAAACCCCAGAAGCAATTTCAGCCAAACTTTTACAGAAATAATGTATGGAAGCTCCTTCACAAAATTGCGCATTTTGTCCGACAAAAAAAGGTTTCCAGTACGGAACTTCGTTAAAAAGGGGATCCCTATAGGAAATATCTTTTTCATCATATGCGCTGAAACTATTGAAGCAAATGCAGCCAAACTAAGATTGCTTATTTTGTTTTGATCTGATAAAACAGGACCGCCAGGACAGAACATATTTTAACAAAGGATCCTATGGGATAAACATCACTTTCATTACCTGCTGTAAGCATTTTGTCAGGTGAGCGATTCAGGCTCAGTTTCCGAGCCTCTCAGTTTTAAAGTCGCATCACTCCTTAAATAAATAGTAAAATTAACAGGAACTACAAGCACGGATACTATACTCGCACCCATAATGTCGTGTTCACGAATAATTCGACTTTAATATTCTATTCTAGTGCTTTATTTCAGACTTGACAAGGAAAAGCCACGATTTTGTCTGGTTGTTTTTGGTTGTTTTGTCCCTCGATTATGAATTCAAAATTCATTACAATAAAAAGGATCTTTAAAATCACAATAGGAGTAAAAAAGATTATAATAAGAAGAAAAATCGAGACGAATGTACAAAACAAGACCAGGGAAATAAAAAAAAATAAAAAAAGGAATCGCATGTTACCTTCTATGTTTTGGCATGAATCGTCGATAGTTAAAGTGTGAAGAACATTTCAGGTCACTGCAAGCAAATGTCTGTTATTCCTGTATACATTCAAATATTAGCTTGATTCTTCTGTATTCTACGGATGCCGCATAAAGAAAAAAAAACATCTCGTAATTATGAAATAATATCTCATAATTATAAGATAATTATGAGATAAATCTCATAATTATGAGATATTATTTCATCATTCTGAAATGATTTATGAGACAAAAAGTCATTATTATGAGATAATTATCTCACAGTTATGAGATGTTATCTCATAATTATGAGATACTATTTCATAATTATGAGAGATGTTATTTCGTTATTATGAGATATTATTTCATAATAACAATGTAGTATCTCATAATTTTGAGAAAATTATCTCAAAATTATGAGAAAATATCTCATAATTATGATATAATTATCTCATATAAATGAGATAACTATCCCGCAATAATGACTTATTATCTTATAATTATGGGATAATATCTCATGATTATGAGGTATTATTGCATAATTTTGAGATATTTTTCCATAATCAGTGGCGGATTTTGGGGGGGGGGGGGCGGGATGGCCGGCCCCCCTAAGTTTGGAAAATATTTATAATTCCCAAGGGGGGGGGTAAAAATTGGGATCCGCTCCCCTTTGAAAAAATTATTGGTAGGGCCCCCTCTTAGCATAAAGTCTGGATCCCATACCTCAAAATTAGGAAATAATATCTGATAATAATGAACTCAAGATATTATCTCATAATTATGAGATATAATCTCATGAGTTTGAGTTTTTTTTTCTTCATGAGGCATCAATACGCTTCCGTAGTATTCGGCCAATAACAGAAAATATCACTCCAAGAGTTCTAAGTGTCATTTTTGATATTCAAAAAGAAGAATACAATACACAACTGTTTATTAGATTTGACTTTTGGATTATTGGCAAAATCAATAGAGAAAAATTCTTCTTGATAAGTCGAAAAGATATATCATAAATCATTCTTTTGACAGGCATCCTTGTTTTTTTTCTATATGTAACAGTATCAAGATAATGCGGTTTATACATATATACATGTACATGGCCGTTATATATTTTATACAGTACAACTAGCCATGTGTTAAAAAAATGATGCGGAAAGGGTTTAAGAATTTCGTTTTCTTCTTCCATATTGCTTCCTTCCGTTTTTTTTCACGAATATTGCAAGTGAAAACTCTCAGTGTTGTATATTTTAAAGCTGAATTCACATAGATATATTTTGAGGTTAAGGTTCGGTAAAATACAATTTTGTTTTTTTTTCAAAATTTGACTGTTGATTGAGATTGAAAAACTTAGTCGAGATATGTAAAAAAAGTATGGGTCACCAAATTGGTTTCCCAAAAATATGTTTGAAAATGGGTCTAATAAATTGCTTTAATTACAAGGATTATATAGAAAAAATAAAAGCAAAACTGTTCTTAGTGAAACCAAAACAGTCATATAAAAAAAGCCGAATACATAGCTTTTCTTCTTGTCTGAGCACATATTTTAAAGTTCTTAAATGATACAAAATAATCATGATACACTCAAATTAACGACGCCACCATTTTTTTCTTTTGTTTTTGTTTTTTTGTTTGTTTTTTTTTTAGGCATATAACTGATTTTTTTATCAATTCACGGCTAAGAGATACTAACTCTTTTCCGAGATATATTAAGTCGGGGCCACGAAAAAGCTTTGTCGAGGCCACGATATAATATCTCTTTCCCACGACATACTAAGTTATGGCCACAAAATTCTCAATCATGGCCCCTAGAAAACCATTTCTTTCCCACAACATACTAAATCCTGGCAACAAAATACTATGTCGTAGCAATGAGGGGACGACCAGGGGGGGGGTTGATAGATTTTTTAAATAAATAATTTAATTTTGATGCCACTTATCCTACTTTTCATGAAAATAAATAATTTAAGTTTGATTTGAAGAATAAAAATTTTGTTGCAAATGGGAATGAATAATCTGAGGTGAAAATAAATAATTTTAAATAAATTTCACGAAAATGAATTTTCCAGGCAAAATCGCCGAAGCCTTCCCCTGAAAATCAAATGGTCGTCCTCTAAGAAAGCTTTGCAGTGGCCACGAAAAAGTACCCGTATCTCGTTCCTACGTCAAAGCTGTATTCACGCAATAGTTCTGTCGTATAGCTACTTTTACTAACTCGTTCTCGAGGCCACGACTTTGTATCTCGTGAGAACGATTTAGTATCTCGCTGGAACAAGATAATATCTCGTGGCCACGACTTAGTATGTGGTAGGAACGACATAGCTACCGCGTGGCCGCGAGTTATTATGTCGTGAGAACGAGAAATTATATCGTGGACAAGCGATAGCTATCTCCTGGCCACGACATAGCACCTCTCGGCAACGACTTTGTATTTCGTGGGAACGAGATAATGACTCGTGGCCATAACATGCCTTTCTCGTGGCCACGACTCAGGATGTCATTGGAACGAGTAAGTATCTCGTGGCCACGACTCAGTATGTCGTGGGAACGATATACTATGTCTCGTGGCCACGACACAGCTTTCTCATGGCCACAACTTAGTATATGGCGGAAACGAGATAGTATCTCGTAGCCAAAAAGAAAAAATTCACTTGTCGCCTCTATGCGACAGTACTTTTTTCTGTCGCAAGCTATGGTCGTTATTTTTTACGAAGTAATATAAAAATTTAAATGTACCGGGTCATCTTAAAGAAACTTTTCCAAGTGAGAAACATTACAATTATTTTACATTTAATTGTATACGGATTTAAGCATTTTTTCTCTTTCATTATACCTATTCAAAAAAAAAAGAACGGCTCGAAAATCATAAATAATTGTAAGAGTAAGCAATATTTTGTTGATAGTGCGATGGATTTGGAATTTTTCAAGTTCGTTTTTCATTTCCACGCATTTTTAAATTTAGAGAGTGTTGAGACATAGTGGCAATTTTAACACTTTTAACTCCATCGCACTTGCCGAAATAATATTTTCTTGCTACTAGATATTTGATGTGTCTTGTAAGCAGATTTCATTTTTGTGCGTATGTGTATATGCTTAATAAAAGACTGCCCATGAGGTGTCGGTACTACACAATGTCGTATGCTATTTTGGCTTGTTTTGGGCATAATTACATTTTATCTTGAAACTCAGGTGTTCTCAAAATTTTATTTTCTACGAGCGGACCAGAACTTGGTCGCATATTTCGATTTTACAAAAAAAGTTTACTACAAAGAGATATTTGTATATAGTGCTACTTTTGTTTTTAGCCGAGATGCAACGAAGTTGATCGTGATCTCGGTTATTGCTTTGGTGTTGCGGGCGGGCGTGCAGGCCGGCGGGTGGGCGTCAAACATTGGTTTCCGGATGATTACTCAAAATTGAAAGTAAACATCCATTTGAAATGAAACTTGGATATATTGTAGGATACCAGGAAGGGAGGAACCCTATTAATTTTTTAGAAAGAAGATCAAAAGGTCAAGGTCACAGTGACCGAAATAGACTGAAAATTTCAGAAAAATTCGGTTTCCGGATGATGACTCAAAAAGTTTGCATCCAATTGAAATGAAACTCGGATATATTGTTAGATACCAGAAGGGGATTAACCCTATTGATTTTGGAGAAAGTAGGTCAAAGGTCAAGGTCAGTGAAGGTCACAGTGACCGAAAATAGATTTATATATTGAAATGTCAAGACAAGAAACTAGAAAAAAGACCTTCTTGAATTCTTAGAATTTTGGATATTAGGTAGGAGAAATAATAAATAGACAATTTTAGAAATATTTGGGTCTTCACATTTACTTGGTCACATAATATTTGAAGTTGCAACTCGGCTTGTGCACCCTGGTGCCGTATAGATTTTTAAGCTTCATAATCCAACAATCTCGGTCCCAGAGAACCCAGAGAATCCTTTCACGATTGTGGTCATGGAGTCAGTAGTCTACCTGTATTGAGTTTTATTCGTATGTTTACTAAACTTACGGGAAGTGGGACAGATAAAGGGGAAGTTTGGGTACCCATAAACCGATTTAACCCTACCACTGGCTTTTGCTAGTACCGGTACCAAGTCCGGCTGTCCCGAGTTCCTATCGTTGTTTACGTTTGCCTTTGTCTAATTTGTGTTTTTCCTGTGTGGTTCCTTTGCAGATCCTGACATTTAATTTTAATTTTCAGCCATTGTAGGTGTTTTCTGTTGTCCCCTTTATTTTATTTACTCTGTTCTCTTTCGTGGGGTCAAACACGGGATCAACGTCTGTCTGAAAGTCCGAAACTATAGATGCGGAAAACGGATCCAAGTGAGTGGAGAGTAGTAGAACACGGCACTTCAGATCCATAGGCTCTATGTTAAAGGTTTTTGATTTTTCCCTTCAAATTCCGGGTCCGGAGATCGTTTCCGTTCCGGAACCGAGAAGTGTCTACCATATTTAGTATGTCGCTGACCTTTGGTTTCTCAACACCTATGTCTTGCCTTAAGCTTTGGTCTCCCTTGTCTATAGCCATTGGTCATGCCCTGTCATTGGCAACTATTGGTCTCGCCCTACCTCCGTTCAAGGTTCTTTTATTAGTCTCGCCCTAACTCCGTTCAAGGTTCTTTTATTAGTCTCACCCTACCTTCGTTCAAGGTTCTTTTATTAGTCTCGCCCTACCTCCGTTCAAGGTTGTTTTATTGGTCTTATCTTTGATCTCATGCTAACCCTAACCCTAACCGTACACTTATCCTAGCACTAACCCTATCTTTTTTTTGTTATGTAATGTT
>MJUU01032800.1:0-14990 GCA_002080025.1 Modiolus philippinarum | reverse complement strand
TTTTCTAAATTTGTCAAATCTTTATTTTTCATCGGATTTTGATGGGAGTTTTTTCTTTGGATTCCTCTTTATCTAAGCTTTCAGTAGTATGTCAACGGATTTTTTGTAGCTCTTACTGTGTCAGAGCTACAAGGGGTCAAAGCGGCCAAAATAGCAATTTTTCTAAATATGTCATATCTTTATTTTTCATCAGATTCCGATGGATTTTTTTTCTTTGAATTTTTATGGATGTAAAGTTTTAGTTGATAGTACATATTTTGCATAGCTCTTACGGTTTTTATCAGTAAGTAATCAAAAGGGTTGATTTTTCTCTATTTTGTTTCTAGCTAATAACTGTGTCTAGCTTCTTTTTGTGTCCATCTAATTATTGTGTCAAGCTCTTTACTGTGTCCACATTCACTTTAAACTACTTTTGTTGAAATTTCAGTGGTGGACATGCTGCGGTCGTATTATGCTGCGCTCGGCGTAGCCCTTTATTATGAATGGATACATAGTAACTTCTAGTTTCCCTGTTGTAACTTACAGAGTTGTTAACCCTCCCGGTCTCGCCATGAGGTTACCGGTTTCGACAGCCGGTCTCACGTCCACCGATATGCCTCTGAAAGCTCCCGATATTAAAATTTTCTCTCAAAATTATTTTTCCGTTACACCGGAAGTAAATATTAGCTGTTCCAATCACACCCTGCGAAGTAAACAGAGGCTGTTCCATTCACATCCCGCCTAACGAGATTACGAGAGAACACGAATCAGCTGTGTATTGACGACAAAATGTGGTCGCCTCCGCGAAAAGGGAAGAGATACAATTCAAAATTCCAAAATGAATGGATAAAAGAGATAGACTTTTTGAGCAAGAGTGATAAATATATACACGCAGTGTTTCTGTTGTGTGGCATAACCTTTTCCGTAGTGCACGGAGAATGAAATGACGTTGTTCGCCATAGAGAAACAGAGGGACACAAACGTAGTGCTCGACTTCGGACTCAAAATGCTGAAATTCTGTTTACATTATTCACAGTAACTTCGGTGTTTTGTTATTTGTAGCTGAGCACAACCTACCATTCTCAGTAGCTTGCACTGATGAGACATAAGTTGTCGAAATGCCCATATGTAGATAGTAAATTTACAGTGACTTCGTTATTTAGTTATTTAATCATATGCAAAAATAATGAAACTTAAGAACTAGATGACTTGACAGAGGAAGTGACAAAATTAGAAATATCAACATTAATTAAGCCACCGAGTGTAACACTTGTACTCGGGCTTGTACTTTGGAATACTTACATGTACCAACAAAGAGGAGCAAGACAATTAAATGTAAAAAAATAGAGTTTTAAATAAATTGCCAACAACCCATATAAAAACTGAAAAGACAACCTAAACCGGGAAGGAAAATTTCTGATTTTAATTCTTGAAAAAATTAAATGCCAAGATTTCAGCAAAACAGTAATAATTACAGAACTTCTGGAATACCCAGGAACCTGTCTTAACAGCATTCCATGCTTTGATTTATTCTTTATTCTTTATGTTCTATTCTTATATTTGGACATCATTAATTGGACTTCTTATTCGTTGGTCAATTTTTATGCGTCTATGAAGTTTGATAATCTAGCTCTAGAGAAACCATTTTCCGAGGTTGATGGGTAATTAAAGTTCAACAACGCACGCCAACGTGTGTCGACGTGTTTGTAACGTGTTGAGAACGTGCCTATAACTTATACAACGCACATCAGCGTGAACAAAAATATTCTCACACGCTGGGTACACGTTGGCTAGAACGTTATAGTGTGACAGGGCCTTAAGGCAATAACATCAATTTACACATTAATAACTTTTGCCATCGCGGACTTTACTTTCGGAAGTCTGTACTTTGCTTTCAAAACTTAAATTAATTTATCACTTATTCATTTTGTTTAAAGATATAACGAAGGCTGCAGAATGATAAAAAATACCTTCTACATCATTATTAGTCGGGATGCTATGTTGACAAACGTCCCAGTTGCGTGGTTGAAAAACTGACTTCGAAATCCATGTGTTTTCCAGGTATGTAACAAGCTTCTGAAGCTGTGAAGATGTTGCTCTGGTTGACAAGGTGTCAAATGCAGGCTGTATGTGGACAGATGGCAGAAACGACAGTGCCATTAAGGATCTTATATAATGGTAGACTGCCCGGCACCTGAATCGGTTTTCAGGGGCTTCGGCTACAGAGCTGCCGGGCGCGTCCCCAGGTGGTGGATAGGGGAATGCCCTGTCTATGCGGGGTAGTCAGGTCATAATACGGAAAGCCTGACCGCGAACCATTGTAGCCAAACTGTGTGGAGAAACGCCACGCTCCATGCAGTATAAAGACCCCTTCTATATTTCTCTAAAGAGAGTAGACGCACTGGGTGTCGTATGGAAGGCTAAATTTCTTGCCCCTACCCATTTCTCCAATTTTCCAGTGGCAGTCAAAAGTCGTTGCCTAGGTTGTCCCTTCCACCTTTATTTCTTTCTTCTGATACTTTCAATTTTTTGAATTGATTAACTTGTTCTCGTCCTGATATAGCTGAAATATTGCTAATTGGACGTTAAACTCTTAACTAATCAATCAATCAATCAATAATGGTAGACTGGACCACGCAGGCTATATGTTGTCTTTAAAGCTACATCTGTGACTTTCCTAAACACCGCCTGGCAGAAATGGAAGGCACATTGAAATTTAGACTTCATTTAATAGGACATCAGCATGGAAGATAGTTTTAACATTGGACCCTATGGGAAAACTCATTCGAAGATCTCCTCTGAAACTACTGAGTTAATGGAATCAAACTTGGTCAAAATAGTTTCCATGTGGACCCCTGAAAAGAAAAAAAAATTTTCTCAGGTTCCTACTTTATCCAAGATGGCTGCCAACAGGGAATATATTTTAACATTGGACCCATGTGGAACACTAACAGACGTCTTTTCCCCTTAAACTAATTGGGCATATTGGAACTAGTTTTTTTATATACATGGATATGGGCTTTAACGAAAATGTCTATGTTAATCAAGGACCAGGTGAGCGATACAGACTCTTGAGAGCCTCTTGTTAATATGATAAAATCAATAGTCCGAGTTTGACATAGTCCGAGTCTGTTATGGTCTGAGTTATGCAGTTACCGTATATACTATATTATTCTCAAAACATATACGACTTCCGACCGTAACCGAAAGGAACGCGATGTCGGCAGTTATGGCATCAAGTTGCAGGTAACACAGCCTACTTCAAGTAAAACATCTTTTGCAAGGAAGTCGCTGTATCGTCCAAATACACTAAAGTAGCGAATGAGTTCGGAGATGTTAACTCGTACGCTGGCGTGGTTTGAATGTTGTGTAAAACACGAAAAAGGTGGTAATAGGATTTGAAAATGTGGAATTTTATAGGGACCGTATTCACGGGATGCAGGAATGGCGCTTGGCTTCGCCAATGTCGTAATAGACCATTTGCCAATTCAAGCGGAATTCCCGAATTTGGCCTCGCGATTTACAAAGTTGGGCAAAGGGAAGCAACTCTAGACCGGACAAACACGGGTAGTTTCCAACGTAAACTAACCAAAATGTAAAAATTATTTTCTCTTGACCTGCATGGATTCCAAGCTTCACCTTTGGTGAGATTTATCAAAATAATATATCCTTTAATGTCCCTGTTTGTTTTTTTTTATATCCCAATAGATCTCATGAGCCAGAATGCTGATTTATAAGGGTTTCTTCGGTAAATGTGACAACCTGTCCGGTGTCACGTGACGTTGATTGAGTAAAAATTTTAAAGAACGGAACCAAAGTCGGTAATTGGCAAATCACCTATTTGCGTTTTTATTTTCATTCTGGCGACATCTCTCTGCAGGTGAAACTTTAACAACTTTCAGATTAAAGGAAATAAATATGAAAAGTTTGAAAATAGTACCCGCAAAAGGCAGCAAACAATTCAAACCGAAACAGCAAAGATGATAAAAGAATTTGTGTCACTTAACAAAACAATCTGAAAAAATTGAACTATTCATTTAGTGTGGAAGATAGACAGCACGAAAGTCCATGGTCTATACTAGAACATCAATAAGATGCTTCCTAATTGGCGCCAAATTTTTGCAATTGGCGACAAAAATACAAGTTGGCGATTTTTCTGGCGACAGATTTTCAAAAGCCAGAGCCATCCCTGGGGATGTACTGAAAATCAAAATAAATATACTTATTAGTTTATCCATTTTGTCCAAGATTACATTTAAAATTAAAGAAATAGATTTTCGGCGTTGTTGTTTATTTATTTTTTCGACTTAGAATACACATAAATATCGATTATTATATTTTGCACATATTTGGAATAAATCTCTCAAAATATGAGTAGATCAAAGTGCTTGTAATAAACTTAAAGAAATATTAATATTTGATCAAGCTTTTTCCGTTATTTTTGCTAAAAATATTTTCGTTTGCAATCAAATTCCAAATACAGACATGGGATTAATATAACATTAGTCCCAGTACACACTGTTTTCCAGCATTGAATACTTCATTACCAGATTATGAATAATATTTTTTCCTTAGGAATGAGTATTTAAGTCATTGTGAATCTTAAAATTTACTGCTGCGCCAAGAGCGCATCATACGCCCGTCCACTGTCCAGTCAAACTTAATGACATTGTTGGACGACAACAAAATTTTGATTGAAAAAAAATCAAACAGAATATGTGCCTTACCAAGATGTAAAAATTAACAAATATCAAATTAAATTTCACAAAGTCCAAGGGCCATAACTCGGTACAAAATCAACCAACCCGAACCAAATTCCAACTTGATCTGTATCTCACCTAGATATACTCATATACCAAGTATGAAATCAATATGTCAAGCGGTTACAGAGAAAAGCTCCGGAAACCTATAATTTTCAAAATTTCACTAAGTCAAAGGGCCATAACTCTGTACGAAATTAACTGACCAGACCCAAATTCAAATTGATCTGTATCACACTTAGATATACTCACATACCAAACATGAAATCATCATGTCAAGCAGTTACAGGAATAAAAAACTCCGGAAACCTATATTTTTCAAAATTTCACTAAGTCCAAGGGCCATAACTCTGTACAAAATTAACTGACCAGAACCAAATTCCAATTGATGTGTATCTCACCTAGATATACTCACATACCAAACATGAAATCATCATGTCAAGCAGTTACAGGGAAAAAACTCCGGAAACCTATATTTTTCAAAATTTCACTAAGTCCAAGGGCCATAACTCTGTACAAAATTAACTGACCAGAACCAAATTCCAATTGATGTGTATCTCACCTAGATATACTCACATACCAAACATGAAATCATCATGTCAAGCAGTTACAGGAAAAAAAAACTCCGGAAACCTATATTTTTCAAAATTTCACTAAGTCCAAGGGCCATAACTCTGTACAAAATCAACGGACCGGACCAAAATTCGAACTTGATCTCTATCTCACCTAGATATAGTCATATACGTAATATGAAATCAATATGTCAAGCAGTTACAGAAAAACACTCCGGAAACCTATATTTCTCAAAATTTCAATTAGTCCAAGGGCCATAATCTGTACAATATCAACGGACCGGAACCAAATTTGAACTTGATCTGTATCTCACCTAGATATACTCATATACCAAATATGAAATCAATATGTCCAGCGGTTACAGAGAAAATCTCCGGAAAACCAAAAAGTTAACCGACAGACGGAGGGTATACCATAATACGTCCGTCTTTCGACGGGCGTATAAAAATCGGGGGAAAAATTAAGGGATACTTTTTCTGTAAGATTTGTGTATTCTGTTTGTCACATTTTCAAAAAGAAAAGGAAATATATAGCGAATGATTCCGAATTTTTATACGACCGCAACAAATTTGAGGTCGTATAATGGTATGGTGCCGTTGTCATCCGTAGACACTTTTGTTTTTGGCCAATAACTTCAGTTTCAAGTTATCAATCCTTATGAAATTTGATTACAGTGTTCTTTGGCACAAAAGGAAGACTGGGGCTGGTTTTGGACATTTTGGCCCCTCCAGTTTTTAAAAAAGGGGCCAATACAGGGCAAAATTGGGTGTTATTCAGATATTTGGCTGTAGAATATTTATTATCCATTGAATTTTGATGGGATTTCTTTCGGTGTGTTCCTAATTAAATTTCCTATCGGATGTATGTGAACAGAGGTGGACCATCGGATTTTTGATGATTTGTTTCATTTCCGAGATATTAGGGGCTAAATAGGGACAAAATTGCGAATTTGCAGATTACGTAAAATTTTTATTTTTCATCGGATTTTGATGGGTTTTTATACGCCTGTCGAAAGACGGACGTATTATGGTATACCCTCCGTCCGTCTTTCTGTCTCTCTGTCCGTCCGTTAACTTTTTGGTTTCCGGGGATTTTTTCTGTAACCGCTTGACATTGATTTCATATTTGGTATATGAGTATATCTAGGTGAGATACAGATTAAGTTCGAATTTGGACCCGGTCCATTAATTTTGTACAGAGTTATGGCCCTTGGACTTTGTAAAATTTTGAAAAATATAGGTTTCCGGAGACTTTTTCTGTAACCCCTTACCTTGACATTTTGATTTCATATTTGGTGTATGAGTATACCAAGGTGAGATACAGATCAAGTTCGAATTTTATTCCGGTCCGTTGATTTTGTTCAGAGTTATGGCCCTTGGACTTAGTGAAATTTTGAAAAATATAGGTTTCCCGAGTTATTTTCTGTAACCCCTTGACATATTGATTTCATATTTGGTATACGAATATACCTAGGTGAGATACAGATCATGTTCGTATTTGGTTCCGGTCGGTTGATTTTGTACAGAGTTATGGCCCTTGGACTTAGTGAAATTTTGAAAAATATATGTTTCCGGAGTTTTTCTGTAACCGCTTGACATTGATTTCATATTTGGTATATGAGTATACCTAGGTGAGATACAGATCAAGTTCGAATTTGGTTCCTCCCGGCTTATGAATAGGCCCGCAGCATCCTCTGAGCTTGGAGTATGAGTCTTCCTAACAGAGGACCCCGAGGGAACCCCGGGATATAGAAATAGGACCTAGTATCTCCGGCTTGCGGGGTGTGACCCCTCCTAAACGGAGGCTGACCCCGAGGGTCCCGGGATATAGAAATACGACCCATTCCGTGGTTGTGCGGGATTAATAAATACACAACCCATCTTTCGGATGGGATGTAAACTCAGGTCCACGTGTTGGAAGAAATGCCACGCTTCCTGCACGTTAAAGAACCCTTGTAGCAAGCTCTTTTTGGGGTGGTCCGTAGGTGATCGGCTACAAGGCTAAATTCCCCGCCCTTGACGATTTCACCCTACTTTTCCAGTGGCAGTCAGAATTTCCCGTCCCATGGCCCTTTCCATACCCCAAAGTGATTATTTATTAACAAACTTGTTCTCGTCTTGATATAGCTGAAATATTGCTGAGTAGACGTTAAACAATAATCAATCAATCAATCAATCGAATTTGGTTCCAGTCGGTTGATTTTGTTCAGAGTTATGGCCCTTGGACTTAGCGAAATTTTGAAAAATATAGGTTTCCGGAGTTTTTTTCTGTAATCCTTGACATATTGATTTCATATTTGGTAGGTGAGATACAGATCAAGTTCGAATTTGGTTCCCCTTGTAGCAACCTTTTTTTGAGTGGTCCGTAGGTGATCGGCTACAAGGCTAAATTCTCCGCCCTTTTCGATTTCACCCTACTTTTCCAGTGGCAGTCAGAATTTCCCGTCCCATGGCCCTTTCCATACCCCGAAAGTGATTATTTATTAACAAACTTGTTCTCTTCTTGATATAGCTGAAATATTACTGAGTAGACGTTAAACAATATTCAATCAATCAATCAATCGAATTTGGTTCCGGTCCATTGATTTTGTACAGAGTTATGGCCCTTTGACTCAGTGAAAATTATGAAATATATAGGTTTCCGGAGTTTTTTTTCTGTAACCGCTTGACATATATTTTTCATATTTGGTATATGAGTATATCTAGGTGAGATAAATATCAAGTATGAATTTGGTTCCAGTCGGTTGATTTTGTACAGAATTATGGCCCTTTGACTTCGTGAAATCTTGAAAATATAGGTTTCCGGAGTTTTTTTTTACTTTAACCGATTGACATATTTTTTTTCATATTTGGTATTTGAGTATATCTAGGTGAGATACAGATCAAGTTAGAATTTGGTTCCGGTTGGTTGACTTCGTAGAGAGTTTTGGTCTCTGAACTTTGTGAAATTTAATTTGATATTTGTTAATTGTTACATTTTGGTAAGGCACATATTCTGTTTGATTTTCTTTCAATCAAAATTTTGTTGTGGTCCAACATGCAATAAAGTTCGCATTGACAGTGGACGGGCGTACCATGCGCTCTTGGCGCAGCAGTTTATTTTCTTTGGATTCCTCTTGAAATGAGCTTTCAGCAGTATGTCAACTGATTTTGTGTAGCTTTTACAGTTTAAAAGCCACAAGGGGTAAAAAGGGGCCAAAATTGCAATTTTCATACGACCGCAAAATTTTTTGCGGTCGTATATTGGTATGGTATGGTGCTGTCGTCGTTGTCGTCGTCGTCGTCTGTAGACACTTTTGTTTTTGGTCAATAACTTGTGTTCCAGTAGATCAATCCTAATGAAATTTTAAAATAATGTTCTTTGGTACAATTGGAGGGCTTGCAGTTGTTTTGGTCATTGTGACCCCACCCGTTTTTGAAAAAGGGTTAAATTGGGTGTTTTCACATACTTGTCTGTAGAAGCTTTATTATTAATCGGATTTTGATCGGGTTTCTTTAATTGTGCACCTGAGGAAATTTCCAATCAGCAGTATGCCAACGGATTTCACGTAGCATGTACCATTCCCGAGATAAATGGGGCCCAAAAGGGGCGAATCTAAAAAAATTTTTTTTTATTTTTTTGTCCGATTTTGATAGTTTTTTTCAATGAAAAATTGACACAGCACTCTGCTATTAGATTTTTGGTAACTTGTTTGCTTACCTAGCTATAAGGGGGCCAAACGGGGCTGAATTGTTTATTTGCAGATTACCTAAAATTTTAATTTTTCATCAGATTTTATTTTTCTTTAGATTCCTCTTGATATAAGCTTTCAGTAGTATGGCAACGGATTTGTCGTAGCTCTTACCGTTTTCGAGCTTTAAGGGGTCGAAGGGGCCAAAACTGCAAACTTGCAGATTACGTGAAATTTTTATTTTTCGTCTGAATTCGATGGGATTTTTTTCTTAGGATTCCACTTGATAGAAGCTTTCAGTAGTATGTCAATTGATTTGGTGCAGCTCTTACCGTTTTCGAGCTATAAGGGGTCAAAGAGGAACCATAAGGAGTCACAAGGGCTAATTTTCATTTTCCCTAGTTTGTGTCCAGCTAATTACTGAGTCAATCCCCTTATTGTGTCAAGCTCATTAGTATGTCCACACTCACTTTCAATAACACTTGTTCAAATTTCAGTGGTCGACATGCTGCGGTCGTATCATGTTGCGCTCAGCGTAGCCCTTTATTCAAAATGTGTGAAATCTTTATTTTTCATCAGATTTCAATGGGAATTTCTTCTTTGGATTCCTCTTGATTTAAGCTTTCTGTAAATTGTTGACATACCTCTTACCATTTCCGATATATATAAAGAATTATAAGAGCTAATTTTTATTATACGACCGCAAAAATTTTTGCGGTCGTATAATGGTATGGTGCTGTCGTCGTCGTCGTCGTTGTTGTCGTCTGTAGACACTTTTGTTTTTGGGCAATAACTTAAGTTCTAGTTGATCAATCCTTATGAAATTTTTACACAATGTACCTTGGCACAAAAGGAAGGCTTGGCATAGTTTTGGTCATTGGGGCCCACCCGTTTTAAAATAAGGGGCCAAAAAGGGTAACATTTGATGTTTTCACATATTTGACTGTAGAATCTTTATTATATATCGGATTTTGATGGGGTTTGTTTCAGTGTTCTCCTTAGGAAATTTCCAATCAGTAGTATGTCAACAGATTTCACATCGCATGTACAGTTCATGAGATAAATGGGTCCCAAAAGGGGGAAATCTCAAAAATCTATTTTTTTTTTCATTTTTTGTCCGATTTTGATGCAGTTTTTTTTCATTAGATTCCTTATGAAAAATCAATATAGCGCTCAACTTTTATATTTTTGGTAACTTTTTTCCTTTCCCAGCTATGAGGGACCGAACGGGGCCAAAATTGCAAATTTGCTGATTACCTGAAATTTTTATTTTTCATCGGATTTCGATGGGATTTTTTTCTTTGAATTCCTCTTGATATAAGTTTTTAGTACTAAGTCAACGGATTTTGCGTAACTCTTACCATTTCCGAGCTACAAGGGGTCAAAGGGGCCAAAATTGCAAATTTTCGAAATATGTGAAATCTTTATTTTTCATTTGATTGCGATGGGATTTTTTTCTTTGAACTCCTCTTGATATAAGCTTTCAGTAGTATGTCAGCGGATTTTGCGTAGCTACAAGGAGCCAAAGGGGCCTAAATTGCAAATTCTTGAAATATGTGAAATCTTTATTTTTCATCGGATTTCAATAGAATTTTTTTCTTTGGATTCCTCTTGATGTAAGCTGTCAGTAGTATGCAGCCGATTTTGCGTAGCTCCTACCGTATTCGAGCTACAAGGGGTCAAAGGGGCCAAAATTGTAATTTTTCGAAATATTTGAAATCCTTATTATTCATCGGATTTCGATCAGATTTTTTTCTTTGGATTCTTCTTGATATAAGCTTTCAGTAGTAAGTCAACAAATTTGGCATAGCTTTTCCCGTTTCTGAGCTAAAGGGGCCAAAATTGCAACTGATTCAAGCTCTTTATTGTGTCCATTTAATTACTGTATCAAGCTCTTTACTGTGTCCTCATTCATTTTGAATTACACTTGTTCAAATTTCAGTATTCGACATGCTGCGGTCGTATCATGCTGCGCTCGGCGTAGCCCTTTATTTTCCTTGGTTTTTTATGCAGCTTATAACTGGGTCAAGCTCTTTATTGTGTCCAATTAATCACTGTATCAAGCTCTTTACTGTGTACTCATTTATTTTGAATTACGCTTGTTCAAATCTAAGTGTTCGACATGCTGCGCTCGGCGTAGCCCTTTATGTACTCTAGAAATGCTTTTGAGTGGTGGTTTGCATTCATCATACCTAGTTCCCACCCAGAAATTGATTTATCTAGGGGGATTTTTCCCCTGCAGATAAAATATCAAAGATGAATTTCGCAATAAACTCTCTAATAAAGATAACCGCTACAGCGAAACAATTTCTACATTTACTGGGACTCATGGCTTTATGTATTCAGTGAATTCCGAATGCTCGCTAATTCATGCGACCAATTGAATTACATCTGCTTTGTTTTCGGAAACCAAGCTCACAATATTTGACTGCTCCAGTTACCATTACACAACATCTGAAAGGCCAATCAGTTCTGCTACCACATCTTTCAGTCACAACAACGAGATGCTTCAAAAACACCCTTTGGGGGTTTCATGGGGAATCAGATCTTTCAGGGAACTTGGACAGAAGCTCAGAAAAAGTTGCATATAAATTCTTTGCAATGGTTTCTTGAGTTAAATAAAAGGGAAATCAGTGTTATTTCGATCACACAACACAGCTGTCGTTCAGTACATCAACAAACAAGGGGGGAGGATATCTCCTCAGTTGTGCTTCCAAACTTGGGACTTGTGGAATTTGGCAATTCAACACAAAATAATCTCGAAAGCTGTACATGTAGTGGAGAAAAGAACATTTTGGCAGATCAACTCAGTCGTACCAAAATCGCGTCGGCATAGAACTGCCAGACGGAAGTTTTTTGTTCAGCGATTCCACACTTTCATGCCTTAGCCCTAGGTGCTGCAACAATTTCCTTGGACACGATGTATGCGTACCCTCCGATCTGATACCCAGAGTCATCCATTATATGAGTCAATTCCGGTGTCAGATCTTGCTGATAGTCCGACTAAGAACAAGGAGACTGCTACACTTACTGATTACTGTACCAGTAAGGCTACCCGTGTTTCAGGAACTTTTATGTCAAGTCAGATTTATCATCCGAATCCTCAGGTATTCAGCTTGCCTGCATGGCTACTACCAACAGAAAGTTTGAAACAGCAGGCTTTCCTGAAAGATCTAGAGAGTTGCTCTCTGCCTCTTGGAGAATAGACAATCATCTTGTTGGGCAACATCACTATATATGTAGGCTTATTAAGGGTGGTTTTAATTCAAGTAACAATTTTATGTTTATTAATTTTAAGTAACACAATTACTGCCTTAACGGGACTTATATGTTGCCATAAAATGGCTAGAAAAAAATCCTTTTAGGAAAACATTTCAAAACGGTCAAAGAGGGAAGTTGTTTTTAACATTAACGGAAGCTCATAAACCATTTTCTTCTCTCCAACTATTTCGAAATGGAGAGTGCAGACCGTAAAACAAGCTTATGATAGTGAGCAGCAATTAGAGAAACGTAAAAACACGGCTCATTCAACAAGAGCAATTGGTCCGGCATGGGCTTTATTTAAGGGAACATCGTTGTTTTCGATCTTAGAGCCTGCAGATTGGAAGCTGCAGTCAACTTTTGTAAATATTATTACAGAGAATTAGATGTTAATGTTATGAAGAATTTGGACTAAGTTTATAATCGTCGAGTTGCGTCGAAAGATTGTTGATGGAAGTATTTTAATCACGTATTGGTTTTTGAGCACCATTGTGTATTTAACGTTTTCGTCCTTATTGATATGATGATAAACAGTAAAAGAAGTGGTCTTTTATAATAATTTTCGATTTGAGACAATCACAACAGTCCACCAAGGAAAATTTGGTATTGCTTTGAAGTCAGCAGTATTCCTATACGTATTTTCCTGACTGGAAAGTAAGAAATAGAATGATATAAAATTGGAAATTTGTAATCAACTTACAATTTATGAATGAATTATTTCTTACATCATTCTATTTCTTACTTACCAGCCAGGAAAATACGTATAGGAATAATCCTTTGACATACTACTGAAAGCTTACATCAAGAGGAATCCAAAGGAAAAAAATAACTTTGAAGTCCGATTAAAATTTTTTTTTAGGTAATCTGTAAATTTGCAATTTTGGCCCCTCATAGCTAGGTAGATAAACAAGTTACCAAACTTCTAATAGTAGAGCGCTATCTTAATTTTATAAGGAGTCCATTGAAAAAAAAAACTGCATTAAACTGGGACTAAAATTTTTCTTTCTTTTGGATTCGCCCCTTTTACGCCCCATTTATCTCGGGAACGGTTCATGCTACGTGAAATCCGTTGTCATACTACTGATTGGAAATTTTCTCGTGAGAGATGGGCATCGACAGGTCATCTGGAAACCCTGCGTATACCCCTACTACAATATCGAGGGATGAGATTGTAAATAATCACTCTTCAGTTTTAGCATCATTTGGCATAAAAGTCAATGATGAAAACAATCAACTCCCTTACATTTACTGGGTACCTAAACTTCATAAGAATCCACACAAACAGAGATTCATTGCCGGGTTTTCCAGATGCACCACTAAACCTCTTTCACAGCTCCTCACTACTTTGTTGACCGCAGTTAGAGATGGCCTGAAAAATTACTTTAATAAAGCTTACTCCACAAGCGGCGTGAATCAAATGTGGATTCATAAAAATTCCAAAGATCTCCTTGAACAGCTATCCTCCACCATTACACATTGCCATAGCATTCTTATTTTTGACTTTTCTACTCTTTCTACAACCCTGCTACACAATAAACTGAAAACAGTAATTGCAGATTTAATACATCAATGTTTCTGCACTAAAAATGGAGAACGCAGATACATCTATTTAGTTATAGGAAAACACAAGACATATTTTGTAAAGAACCACACTGATTCAAACAAGAAGTACACTGAGACTGACGTAATGAAAACGTTAGAATTTTTGATCGACAATATTTTTGTCGAATTCGGAGGTCGTGTTTTCCAACAGACAATAAGGATTCCTATGGGAACTAACTGTGCGCCGCTTTTAGCTGGCCTTTTCCTTTACTCGTACGAGGCCAAGTTTTTACAAGGGCTTATTCAAAGAAAACGAAAACATTTAGCCCAGTCAGCTTCCGCTACGTAGACGATGTACTTTCTCTTAATAATCCTAAGTTTAAGGAGTATTTACATCAGATCTATCCCAGTGAGCTTGAAATTAAAGAAACAACTGAAACACCTACTTCAGCTTCCTATCTAGATCTTTTATTGTATATTGACGAAGATGGACGTTTGAAATCTAAGCTATATGACAAGCGTGATGATTTTAATTTCCCAATTGTGAACTTTCCCTTTCTTAGCAGCAATATACCTACCTCTCCAGCCTATGGAGTGTATATTTCACAATTGATTAGTTACTGTCGAGCGTGTAGTTTGTACAGTGATTTTTTGAACAGAGCAAAAACACTGTCCCAAAAGCTGCTTCGTCAGGGATTTGTTCAACCTATGGTAATTTCATGCCTCAAGAAATTCTATGGCCGTCACCATAACATCATTGAAAGATATGACGTGTTAGTATCCCAAATGAAAGTGGACATTTTCACGTCTTCCCGGATTTGACTACCGACTTTGACATTTTCCTGGATTGACTCACTCACAGTGTGACGGGTGCTGTAAACAGAGCAGGACATACTTACCCTTCCGGACCACCTAATGTCGCTCTTAGTTTTTAAGGGAGTTCACACTGTAAGTGCTTAAGTTTCTTGTGTTGTCTCGTATATCATTTTAGTTATGTTTTCGTTAGTGATGTCTGTGTTACCGACCGCCGTGCGCGGTCCCGGCTTATGAATAGGCCCGCAGCATCCTCTGAGCTTGGAGTATGAGTCTTCCTAACAGAGGACCCCGAGGGAACCCCGGGATATAGAAATAGGACCTAGTATCTCCGGCTTGCGGGATGGGACCCCTCCTAAACGGGGGCTGACCCCGAGGGTCCCGGGATATAG
>MJUU01032798.1:15774-27998 GCA_002080025.1 Modiolus philippinarum | reverse complement strand
AATCCCATTGCTTTGATTTAATGCAATAAAATATTATTAAATTAAAGTCTCCATTCGGTGAAGGGGAGACATAATAAAACAGAAAATTATTTCATAACAGCGTTTTACGAAAAAATAGTTGGGTGAAATTTGAAAAAACAATAGTTTTGACGCAATACTTCATTTTTAAAAAAATGATTATAATTCACATAGATACATATATGACGTTATAATTCACATAGTAACATATATGACGATCACTAATATGAGCGTTCATTTACGTATTTATCACCTAATTAGGAGCAAAAATTATCACATTTAATTGATGTCATGTGTATATCTTAACTAATATAAATTATCATCTCTCTCGCGGAAAGTTCGATCTGTCCTTCGTTTAGATCCTGTTGGTTGCTTGCTCTCTATCAACTATATTTATTTAACCACTATATATACAGAAGAGGCTTGAGACCCCTAATAAATTTCAAGTAGTATACTACCTTTTGTACTCATGGTGGCTTAATGTACAAAAGAACTTTGTACATTAGTTTAAGGGGAACATACCTTTTTTGAAGATTTCAGTGCGAGCAGTGAGACTCAGAAAAAGTAGTAAATGGGTCTGTAAGTCTCGTCGTGTTACATCGAGAAATCACGATAAAAGTACAATTTAAAAACGTTTCCCGACAAAACATAAAATTGCAGAATCACGACGTTTAATTTTTGTCTTGAAATGTTATATGTTTTTGTAAAAACTGCAACGTCCAGGTAAAAATTATGTAACCGGAAATTCCAAAATTGAACGAGACTGGCAAAATGTTGCAAACTGTAATCTGAGTACAATCCTGTACTGACCTTGTGCTAAGTGATACGTAAGTAGAATATACACTTATCATCTGATCATTGCATGCAAAACGGAAGCCGAAAACCCTTTCGAACCAAATGCACCTACTTCTAAACGAGTTCATTTGAACATGCCCATGCTACCCATAAAATCGGTTGCGGCGGGGGACAAAAATACCTGATCATTCCGGCCACCTTTTCTGTTTTCACGCCTATATTTTACACAATTTGTACAACACCAGATAAGTGGTCATACCGAGTAAGCGTAACGTATTTTATGGCAGGTGTCACAACTGGTAGAGAAACGCTAATTTGTCAGAAAAATTGCAAACCAATAGTTTGTTGTCTGAACCAATACTGATGGCATCAACCTGATTTAAGCCATCTTCCTGTGATAAAACTATTCTACTTTGATCTCCGTTCAAGGAAATAGCTAAGAGGTTGTTGGAGGGGCGATCTATCACATATATGATTTCTAATCGCTTGTCAATGGCGATACTCAGCGGACTGACAAGTGTATCGAATTTTCGTCTCCAAACTTCCTCCCCGTTCTTATCGTAACACAAGACTTCACTTGTACTCTCGATTGTGCAGTAGATACGGTTCTTATAACATGCAATACGAACATGGTCGAATGGGAAATCTATACGTTGTTGTATGTTTCCATCTAGGTCTAAAACGACAACAACGTTTTCATCAGGAATTCTGACGAATATTTTTCTGTCAACACAATCAATTCCAAAACATTTTGACTTCATTGTTTTTCTTTTTACAATTTTGTTCATAAAAACATTTACAATTTTGATTACTTTCTCCGCCGGACAAGATACTGCAACAACATCGCCCTCGACATAGCACATATCGAAAGGCACATCGGTAATGTATGCAACATCTCTGATATTTGCATGTTTTATGTCATACAACAACAAACGGCAATATTCAGAATCTGCAAAAACACAGTTTCCATTAGGTAAAATGGCACAAGCTGTAATACCTACATTCGTTGTTTCTGATAGTTTTACTGTTGATATCCTCACTATATTAATTTTATCTAACAGATAACAAGCAGACGAGGACATTTTGCTTTGTCCTTGACAAGTTCTTGATAGTTTTACGGAAAACGGTATTGAAGTGATTGAAATTGTTCCAAAATCATTAACATCATTCTTCAATGATTCCAATGCTGTTGAAACTTCAAACTGCATACTTCTGTGTACTATGGCATCCCCTTGTTCTAAATCTTCCAGATATTTTGATTCTTTCGATGTTTGTTTTTCTATTTCTTTTATAGTTAAGAATATTTGAAGGTCAGTTCCAAACTGTTTTGTTTTCGATAATAAATCCTGTAATTGGATGACTCGTAGCTTTTTAGATTCAACTTGACTAGACAGCGATTCGATCTTTTTCTTGATGGTTTTTTCTTTCTGTGATAATTCATCTAAAATTTTATGTTCGATTGCATCCAGGTGTTCATTGATAGAAGAACGGACACGTTTTATTTCGTTTAGACAATGCTTCTTCTCGTCTTCAACCTGATTTAGTTTGTCCGAAATGTGTTTCTCGATAATTTCAAAGTTTTCTTTAATCTCATTTAAATCCCTCTCCAGGTGAAAAGCAGCAGCAGACTCTTTTATATTTCGTAAAATATCATTCAAAGGACTCAACTCACACTCTTTATGAGTTTCGCTGATACATTGTATACAACAAGGAACTTCGTGAAACGAGCAAAAACGTTCGTATTGGTCATGGTGTTCAGTACACGTGTTTCTTATTGCTAGAACGGAAGGAGGCAATAATTCATAATCAGAGACTTTTATAGTTTTGTGTTTTTTAGAGGTTTTTGATCTACCATGATGCTTTTTGCAGTCAATACACAACCAATCATCACATTCTAAACAAAAGGAAACTGCTTTGGCAGAAAAATCATCTTCTTGACACAGGGTACAAAAATCGTTAATGGAACTCGCCATTAAATTAAATATTCTTGATCTGAAAGATAAAAAAAAGATGTACATGTAATAGGATACAATATCATGAATGCGTACATTCCCGTTTTCAAATTGACCCGACAAAGATATTGCTTGGCTGAATATGCAAACACAAACATAACATGAATCTAATACAGACAGGAAAAGAATAACAGAGTCCCACACTGACAGGGTCACACAAAAGCCTGTATCACTGACCTAGCTATAGAGGACTTAAAACACAAGTACAGCAAAATATAATGCAGCTTGGGTATTATAGTATTTTCCAATTATTTTTAAACTATAGAGAACATTATATCGGCAAACAAAAACCGAAGCGGAAAGCAAGAAAAAGGAAAAGAAAAGAAAATTTAAAGTTTATATATAGACAACCATGTGGATGCAGCACAAAAATACAGAAATAAACAAGAACACCAAAGAACTAAAGCACTAGAAAAAAACAGGATGCAACATCAGGTACCCCGGAAGGGCAAAGGTGATCTGCTCCACGTGTGGCACTCCTCACACTGTCAATGAAAAGTATGGTGTTAAGCATGATACCGATCGTAAAGTAATTGTAGTGACCTTTGCAAGAATGGTTGAACCAGCCTGGATAGGACCCAACCTGCTGGACACTCTTTAAGCTGTTCCATCAGCGGACTATTGTGGTAAATAAAAATATATATTGCGAGACAGCTGAATGTCATATAGAATAGACAAAGAGAGAATGTTTGTGAAGCTGTGTACATCGAGAACAACGAACTAAAAAACTAAAAACAGAAATAAAATCAAAATTAAAAAAGTAAATACAAGAGAGAAAAAGGCCCAAATTATCGGAGTTAACTCCTTTAGCGATGGTCTAAAGAGAAGAGATACATCTTCTAGGACCGAGACACTTGTCAATACTGTCTCCAAACTAAACAAAATATGAACCATAAAAACACGAAAGAATAAAAAAACATTTTTAACCTTCAGTGTATATGAAAAATTAACATACCGGACGGATACCTTTTATGGAAGGGACCATCTAAGGACCATTGTTACTTAGTTTGGTTCTAACAGGGCTATTAGTTTCTGAGATCTATGAAGGTGTTTTCCATACAGTCTAATGTTTAATTATGGTCGACGCTGGGGGGGGGGGGGGGGGNGGGGGGGCTGACGGATACAATTTTTAGTTCGCCTCAACGAAGTTGAGGGGGACTACTGGAGTACCCCCGGCGTCCGCGTCTACGTCTACGTCCGCGTCCGCATTTGGGCATATATCTCTGCAACTATGAAAGGTAGGGTAATCAAATTTTGTGTGCAGATGCATCTTGGACTATCTCACAGCCTCCAAGAAAATTAGGTCTCTTTGACCTATATTTTCCGCTTCATTGGCTTTCATTTAATTTTAGGTCCGAGTTGATATCTCAGTAACTGTACATGGTAGGATCATCTAACCTTGCATGTACATGCATCTTTGGCGGTAGGTCAGCATCCAGGCAAAATTAAGTCACTTTGACCTATATTTCCCGCATGAGTAACTTACATTCAAGTTTACGTCCGACTTCAGATCTAAGTAACTGTACATGGTACGATCATCTAACTTTGCATCTGCATGCATCTTTGGCGGAAGGTCAGCATCCAGGCAAATTTACGTCACTTTTACCTATATTTTCCGCATGATCGACTTACATTCAAGTTTACGTCCGAGTTCAGATCTAAGTAACTGTACATGGTAGGATCATCTTACCTTGCATGTGCATGCATCTTTGGGGTAAGGTCAGCATCCAGGCAAAATTAGGTCACTTTGACTTATAATTTCCGCATGATCGACTTACATTCAAGTTTACGTCCGTGTTAAGATCTAAGTAACTGTACATGGTAGGATCATCTAACCTTGCATGTGCATGCATCTTGAGGGGTAGGTCAGCATCCAGGCAAAATTAAGTCACTTTGACCTATATTTTCCGCATGGTCGACTTACATTCAAGTTTACGTCCGAGTTCAGATCTAAGTAACTGTACGTGGTAGGATCATCTAACCTTGCATGTGCATGCATCTTTTGGGGTAGGTCAGCATCCAGTCAAAACTAGGTCACTTTGACCTATAATTTCCGCATGATCGACTTACGTTCAAGTTTACGTCCGAGTTCAGATCTAAGTAACTGTACATGATAGGATCATCTAACCTTGCATGTGCATGCATCTTTTGGGGGTAGGTCAGCATCCAGGCAAAAGTAGGTCACCTTTCGGTTTATGTCCGAATTCAGGTCTCGATAACTGTACATGGTAAGATCATCTAGCCTTTGTATACATGCATAAGGGATGGTAAAGGAGCACCCGTGCCAAATTGGGTTTCTGTGTCCATGTGCCATAACGAGGCGAACTTTGTAATCGTTGATTACCTATGTTTATAGTGGTTCTGGACCACCCAAGGACCACTACTACTATGTTTGTTTGCCATCTTGTTTTCAGGGAAGATTTTTGAATGAAAATTTCACGACGCAGAGAGTGATTGCAGAAGTTTGCCTTTGTTATAGCCAGATGAGCTAACAAAAGAGCTCTTTTGAACACCAGTTACTGGTTCGGATAGAGATGCGATAAAGGTTTAGCCATATAATTAAATATAAGAGAAAGGTCTAGGGATGTGATGAAGACATATCATTAAGCGTATGTGATAAAGGTTACAGACACAGGCGACTGAATGAAATTTGTGCCAGACATTTGGAACTGTTGTATTCAAAGCATATGATGAATATGTATAATATAACATGGTTAAATCTGTATTGCATGAGTCAGTATTTGATATCATATCCAGTTTATCATATATTTAAAACAGTGTATTTCTAGTATTGAAATATAATCCACTAAGCTTTTTACATCGAGGGCAAGTATCGACAGGAAACCCCAGTACTGAAATATAAGCTACAAAGCTGCTACTTAGCAAGTTTTGGATCGGGGACAAGATTCGCTAGAAGTTCCCCCATCAATACCGAAAAACAAGCTATTTAGCTGATTTTTACACCAACCACAAGATTTTGCAGTACAATTCCCCAACCAGTATTGAAATATAAGCTTCTAAGCTGATTATACCATAGGGGACAAGATTGGCCAGTAGTACCCCTTCGAGAATTGAAATATAATTTGCTATTCTAATGTTTACATCGGGTCACCCAGTTTTGAATAAAAGCTACTAAGCTGATCTTTATCATTAGGGACAAGATTGAGGATATTGTAGTCATTCTGATTCTCACATCGGCAGTAATTCCCCCAACAGTTACTTAGCTTATTTTTACACAAATGACAAGATTTGCAAGTGATTTTTCTCCACACCAGTATTGTTATAGAGCATGCTAAACTGAATTTTACATTGGGGACAAAATTTGTCAAAAGTGGCACCCAAAATGATGGCAAAAAATCACCCCTATTTAGAAATGTCAATAGTGGCACCCAAAGGCAAAAAATCATCCAATTTATTTAGAAATATAGATAATGTTGTTGAAACTTGTGCCAAATCCCTTTTGTTTATGTTTTGAGCAAATTAAATATGTTAAATTCAGAAATGTAAGCGAAATAAAAGGAATTTACATACCTAGTTAAAGGCATGTCCTTTCGAAATGACCTATTTTCTCAATATCTATTTTATCCTGTTTCATGCAAGGAAAAATTTAGCTTTTTTGTTCAAAATACACATGCTTGAGTGACCATTTACCTATCCAGTGGAAAGAAAATGACAGTTATATATGCTTCTCAGAACATAATTCTTGATAGTTCAGATTTCGTAAAAAGTTACCTGGCATTGCAAGCTACATCAATAAGTCATCCACAAAAGAGTTTCTCAGCACAAAACCCAGAATGATGTCGGCCATCATTTTAGACACGACAACAAAATGATGTCACTACAAAAAATATAAAACAATCCATTCTCTCATTGAGTGTTTTTTCCTGTGTATCAAATGTTAATAGGCTAAATAAAGAATGTTCCGTTCTGTGAAAAACGTAACCGGTATCCATATTCAATCAGGAAATTAAAATATATGACAATCTACTTGTATAAGGGGAAGACCATTTGATATTCAGGGGAGGACTTGGGCGATTTTGTAAATAAAGAATTTAGTCTTGATGCCAGTGAAAATAAATATTCTAATCCGATTTGTCATGAAAATAAATAATTTAATTTTTGATTTGATTTTTTTGTTGTTGCTAATTGAAATAAATAATTTGATGTGACATTTGGTGAAAATAAATAATTTATTCGAGATTTTTCTGATAATAAATAAATTTTCTGGACAAAACCGACCAAGCCCTCCACTGAAAAATGAAATGGTCGTCCCCTTAGGAAGAAAAACGAATTGCAAGTTCCTGCGTCAGCTGGGAATATTATACATTTATTTCCCATGCCTGAAGGTGATATGAAGATTTGCTTCGCCTGAGGGAAATATGATTCCCCGGGTAAACTAATTTTCATATTAATATTTTCTTCCACTATTGCGTTAAATGTGTACACATGTGTGTATCTAACTGTCATCAATTTAAGATCATTTAATTTAAAAGTTAATATTGGTAACAAATAAATAATTTAACCACAAGTAGGCACATTTTGTAATGAAGAAAGATGCTCACTTGAACTTCTAATAACGTTTTAATAAGGGAGTGACCACTTGATTTTTAGGGGGGGGAGGAATTCTAAAAAAAAATCCAGGAACAGAAATTTGGCGAAAAAAAATATCAAGACATAAGGAAGCTGGAAAAAAACAGGATGACATAAATGAAGCAAAATTTGCATGAAAAAAATTCCAGGATCAGATGTTCCTTTCTTGCCCCCCTCCCTAAAAATCAAATGGTTGCTCCCTAAACGCTCTTATACCAAGCGCAGAACATACAGTTTAAGAATTTCTTGCATGAGTATATGACATTGATCGACATTGTCATCAAGATGAAGTTTGATTATGAGTCAAAATTTTTGAATTTATAGGTAGACTTGTTTGCTATTTACTTAATGCTTATTTTACGACTTATCTTCTTTCCTTTCCTTCATGGACAAACAATATCTAACACTGTTTTGTTAGTCATTATTTCTGTTCGCCCGTCTTGCTCCACATTTCAAAGTCATCTCAACATATCATCTTTAGGCAGCTACGTAGAGTAAGTCATCCTGATGTTTTCAACATATATTATGTCCTTGTTTAGTATATACAGTATAAAAAAGAGTATCGCCCTTCATATAACTTGCAAAACTATTACAACAACTGAATCTTTAATTATGTATTTGTTAAATATTTAATACTCTTTGACTGTGTTTTCTGTCCTCACTGTACTATTTCCTCACGAGATCATATTGCCAAGTTACTGAACTTCATTTCCGCTAGTTTGGTTCCAACTGTTTGGTTTGGTTCCAATTTAGACAGTATTTCCAAGACTTTTTGATGATTTTCAAATATGGTACTATATTAAACTTCCTTGGGTTGTAGTGACCGCCTTGATTAGCCCACTGCAATTTAGCATGATCATTCCATTTAAGACTCTTATTAAGGGGCCCCCAAATCCCCGCCAAAATCCCATATCCCAGTAAGTCTTGACTGTAACAACTCTTTGAAAATTTAAGATATTTCAATAATTATTGAAATATCCCAAAATCCCATGGTCAAAATATCCCATATTCCTGTCCGTTTTGTCTAAAATATCGCATATGCCATTGTTAAAAATCATAAAGATCCCTTATCTCACTATACCCTAAAAAAGTCTCATTTAAGCATGGTTCAACTTAGTATGCAGACAAATAGGCACCAGGACAAACCAGCACTTGCCACTTAGGGCAAATCGGCACCGGAGCAATATATTTCGACTATTTTCTACTAATTTACTAGTTCATATGTAAAACGGTAGATAACAGGAAACACCTGCAATGGCTGAAAATTACAATCACATGCCACAATCTGCCAGGGAACTTCACGGGAAAAAACACAAATAATACAAAAGACAAACATAAGCAACGATAGCACTCGGGACAGCCAGACTTGGTACCGGCACTACCAAAAGCCAGCGGTAGATTGATATCCAAACCTCCCATTTATCTGTCCCGGTTCCCTGTAGTATAATAAACATACGAATAAAATCAGAATATAGGTAGACTTACTAACTCCATGACCACAATTTTGAAAGGAGAAAAATGACAATACGTAATTTTGAAAGATAGGTCAAGGGGTGCTCGCCGCTAAGCTGCTCAAGGAGCCTGGTCTGCTGGTAAAATATTGTCGCACTACGGAAGAAAAATCAAACTCAAAACTTGCCGAAGGGTTTGGTCAAGAATCGTCATATATTTCAGTAAACATCGGCAGTATCAGTGAGAGGCCAGTATATATATACATGATTGTCAACTGTCATTCTACAACTACAATTGCATTAAATTATCATTTAAAATAATTTAGTTTGAGATCGTTTTCCATTGATGGACTATTAGCAATAGCCGACACAAAAGCCATCTCATTTGGTCAGCCTGTCTTTCTTTTAGTCAAATTTATTTTGCAGCTTTTTTAAAAAATTTCTCATATGAGTTAATGTTAACTAACTAAAGATAATACGCATGAGATGAATTAGCACCTCATAAGGAGCACCATGCCATGTTTTGTTTCAATCTATTTGGCATTTATCTAGAAGACGTTTGTTTGCATTTACCATGTAGCCATGTTTAGCTTATTTCCCAAGAAGAAATTTGTTGGTGGATCTAGACCAGTGCAACACCACTTCGTGACGAACTAGTAACTTAACGAGATTCGCTACTCCATTTTAAAATAAATATGATTTCAAAAAAATGGGATTTTTTTATAGAAAATTAAAAAAGAAGTAAATTAAGTGAAAAAAATTGGTAGGTTGTTGATCTCGTTTTCGAGATTTAAGTGACTAAAAATTTGGCGGGGAACTGAACTCCTCGGATTTTTCATGGGATTAACATTAGCAAGGTTTTACCATGAATGAATATGACAGAATAAATAAATTTTGATGACTTTTTAACAGAATGCTCAGAAAGATGTATAAAATGATATCATGGGAAAAATAAGGGGTCCGTGGGCAAAAAAAAATATAATATTGTTTAATGGATAAAACTAGAGAAATCCGAATATCTGACAGAAATCCAAAACATGAGGAGCGAACCTCCTTAAGCAACATTTTGGCCCAGTGGTTCTCCGTATAAAATCTTATTGTTATAGGGAGACAGCCATACAGGAATGGCCGGCGTTTTACATTTCCGCAAATTGGCATTACGTTTCCGAAAAAAAAATATATTACGTTTCCGCAAAAAATTTATATTACTTTTCCGGAAAAAAAATTCGTTTCCGCAAAAGAAATAAAAAAAAAACAATAAAGACGACCGCTACATTTGAACGTTCAACTTTGTTTTCTTTTTTTTAACTTGTGACATTCGCAGTATATTTTGTACAAAAGTAATTACATACAATATTAAAAAGAAAGGCGACAAGAAAATGTTACAAATTATCGTCCAATATCAGTTACTAATTGTTTTAGCAAGATATTGGAAAAAATTATATTTAAACATTTACATAATTATATAAATGATAATGATATATTGACTGATAATCAGTCAGGATTTCGTAGTAAAGATTCCACAATCAACCAACTACTTGTTATTTATGATGAAATAGTAAAAAATTTAGATCAAGGGAAAGATGTGAGATTTATATTCTGTGATGTTTCCAAAGCGTTTGACAGAGTTTGGCACAAGGGTTTATTGTACAAATTAAGAAAGTATGGCATTAAAGGTAACTTAGTAAATTGGTTTAATAGTTATCTTGCAGACAGAAAACAGAGGGTTGGAATTAATGGTTATTACTCTAATTGGGATACTGTTAATGCAGGAGTACCTCAAGGTTCTATTTTAGGCCCCTTTCTTTTTTTATTGTTTGTCAACGATATAGTAGATGTAGTTTTTAATAAAATAAAATTATTTGCAGATGATACATGTCTTTATTGTATTGTAGATGATGAGAGTTCTGCAGCTGAATCCCTGAATGATGATTTAACATCCTTACACCAATGGGCTGCTGACTGGGGCGTCACATTTAATGCAACTAAAACTAAATCTATGTATTTCACCAAAAAGGATAGTGTTAATATTACTCCTCTCTACATGAATAAAACTCAACTTGATGATATATCTAGTCATAAACATCTTGGATTAATCTTTTCTTCTAGTGCTAAATGAGGGGATCATATTCAAGACATTTATACTAAAGCCTGTAGAAGAATTAATATAATGAGGTATTTGAAAAACAAACTTGATAGGCAATCCCTAGAAAAAATATATATTGGTTTTATTAGACCCATTCTGGAGTATGGAAATATCATTTGGGATAACTGTACTCAAGAGGAGTCTAATCTTATTGAATCTGTCCAACTTGAAGCTGCGAGGATAATTACAGGTCTTCGCAAGGGAACCCCTAGGTGGGAAATATATAGGGAACTAGGGTGGGATACTCTCCAGAATAGACGACAAAAAATTATTATTTATACACAAAATCTTATCTGGAGATACCCCAGACTATTTGACTGCAGAAATCCTATCATATACTAATGCAAATAATCAATACAACTTACGTACTCATAGGGAATTTACTGTACCGAACTATAGAACAGAATATTACAAAAACAGTTTTATTCCCCATACACTTAAAAAATGGAACTTACTTAGTGAAGATATTAAGAACATCCCAAGTTATACTGCATTCAAGAGAAAGTTGAATGAAGATATAAATCCAAGTTCACCTTTCTTTTCATCAGGTATAAACCGTAAAATAAATATTCATTGTCAACTAAGAAACGAAGCTAGTGATTTAAGTCACCATCTTGTTCTAAGCCACTTGTCTGACAGTTCAATGTGTGTCTGTGGAGATCAGGTAGAGGACAATTTCCACTACTTTTATGTATGTCCTTTATATATACGACAGCGTTATGAACTATTTAATAAATTGAGAAAATTTCAAAATATTGATCTTGATGTCCTACTGCATGGTACCACAAATCTTAACAACAAAGATAATTTAGAAATATTTTCTTATGTCCAAAAATATATACAAGATACTAAGAGATTCCAATAAAGTCTATAACATATTGATTAAAGAATATATTGAGATACTATATTTATTTATTTTTTCTCTCTCAAATTATGGTTAATCAGTTTTCATTATCAATTGGCCTGTAACTATTTTCTATTTTCCTTATGTTGATGATGTATATAATTACACATGGTGTTTTTTCTTAATTTTATTTTAAGTATCATTAGTTTTTCTATATATTTCATTTTCTTTCTTTCTTTTTTATATCATAATGCGCTTAATAAACAATTTACATATTTCTTAGTCTTTAATATCAAAAATATAATATAAATACATAAACATATGACTTATAAACTTAAATCTGAGGAAAGATGGTGCTTATGAAAAAA
>MJUU01032798.1:0-15359 GCA_002080025.1 Modiolus philippinarum | reverse complement strand
GGTTAAAAAGACAACATATCTGACCATAATGGAAACCATTATGCTCATATCATACTTGTATTTCAAATTCTAAGGTAAACATGTTCAAAATCTTAACTGGATTTATCAGTGAAGTCTTATTTAAGCTAATCCCAATAATCAAAACAAAATAGTGTGGATCCACCCAGTACATTCATAAACAAAGCTGACGATCATATTTTTGTCAATTTTATTTAATCATTATAAATCATATTGAAATTTTAATGAGAGCTACCTGATTAACCCGGTAAATTTTCGGAAACGTAATGCATAAAATTTGCGGAAACGTAAAACTTTTAATTTGCGGAAACGTAATAATTAACATTTGAAAAATTTGCGGAAAAGTAATGCGCCCGGAATGGCAAAGGCTCAAATGACTAATTCAGCTAGGAGAGCTAAAATGTATTACTAAAAATTTCCCTGTCGTTAGTCACCCATATCTAGATTATTTCATATTTTGCATGCATGAAATATAATTTATAATATAACATTCAAAATCATATCGGGGAGTAATGTTTGTCCATTGTCTTGCATTAGCCTACATCAAATTACAAAGACAAGATAACAGTTAATACCTACAATGGCCGAAAAATACAATCACAATCCACAACCCAAAAGAGAACTGCACTACAAAATAGACTACAGACAAACATAAATAACTATAGGAACTCGGGATAGCCGGACTTAGTACCGGTACTAGAAAAAGCTAGTGGTAAGGTTAAACCGGTTTATGGGTACCCAAACCTCCCTTTCTCTACCCCGTTTCCCTTCAGTATAATAAACATACGAATAAAACCCGATACAGGTAGAGTACTAACTGTATGACCACTATCTTGAAAAAAAAGGAATGTGACAAAACTTAATTTAGAAAGAATGGTCAAAGAATGCTCGCCGCTAAACTTCTGGCAAGATCAAGGAGCCTAATCTGCTGGTAAAACATGTCGCACTACGGAGGAAAAATCAACCTCAAAACTTTCCGAAGGGTTTGGTAAAGAGTCGTCATGTATTTCAGTAGACATCGGCAGTATCAGTGAGAGGCCAGTATTGTGCAAAATCTTCAGGTCACCGGAATCCAAAGCCAATTGAACGGATTTGTTTAGAATATCCCGTCGATATCCACTATTATGTAGAGAATGTAAGTTTCGTCCCAGGTTCTCTGGTTTTAATAGGTTTCTGGCATTTTTTAACAACATTCCTATAAAGTCGAGGATGAGAAATGACCTATATTTAGATATCAAATGTTCATATCTTCTGTAAAACTTCTTAAAAGTATTTAATAATTTATGAAATCTATAACCTTGTTGTAAAAGTTTTGATGTGAGAGTAAGGTTACGCTCATTAAAATCGCCAAGGGTTGAACAAACGCTTGCGAATCGTACCAGCTGAGATATGTATACTCCGTAGGATGAAGCTAGCAGAACGTCGCCGTCAAGGAAAAGAAAATTAGTCGGGATGTCAACGAGTACTCGAGTATCGCTCGGACATACCGAGTATCGATTACTTAAACTGGTACTCGAATACTCGGCTTTCTCATTTGATATCTAGAATAAACGTATGTTATGTCTTCAGATGGATAATAAATATGCTTATTATGTAAAATCAGGGAAAATATACGTTGTCCCTGGTTAAATGCGTTTCATCACATTTGCGATTTAAGATTTGAACCATTTACATCCGACCACCGACAATTGCTGTTTAGGACTGAATATTTCAAACGCGGCATGTTTCAATCTGATAAAAAAATCTATAAATGTAAACTTTTGTGGGACTCTCACTAACAAAACTAAAAAATTGACTTTCTCGAGAAATAATTATCATAATTTTCTCAACAAAAGCCACTGTTTTATTGAATCTCTTGAAGATATTATGTAGATGCTACTTGTGTTTCACATGTAAGTAACTTTAAAAATTAGGAATATATAATTGCGTGTCTTTTGTCTCCAATTAACGTACTGCTTTGTATTGATTCGTAAGCAATTAAAATTAAAAGCTGTTAATTAGATACTGATTCATTGTGTTGACCTTAATTTAATGCTGATTGCATTGTTTTGACCTTAAATAAAAATTAAATGGATTTAAAATGTACTTGAGAAAAAATCAAAATTGACGAAAAAAATATTACGGAATATTTTTCTACACACAATTCAATCATTTGCTCATTTTCTATCAGGATTATCATACAACTTCTTTCCAAGCGAGTACTCGAGTACTCGCTCGGAAAAACTTTCGAGTACTCAAATATAAATCTTGTCCGAATTGACATCCCCAAAAAATAGTAATAGAAAAATCAAAATCATCCCTTTTTTATCATAAATTTTAGTTTTTATTCAAACAGAGTCAATGGTGATACTTAGATCCAGAAAGGGCAGTATTTAGAATCATTGTTTGCTCAAGGATGTATATTTACATCCTTGGTTTGCTTTATTTAGTTTAAGTTCTTGTGGGTAAATGATGTATACATAATATAAAAACTGGGGATTGTCAATAGTAAGGATATCGTCAGTGTGCCTGCTTTTATCATTGAAATTGAAATAAGTTTATCGCTGTTTGGTATAATTCCATTTTGTTGTTTTTTTTCATGAAATCCCGTTCGTAACAGAACAGAAAAAGATCTGCAATCAAAGGCGCACAATTAGTACCCATGGGGATTCCAATGCCCCGTTTATAAACAATGGTACCAAAACGAACATAAATGTTGTCTAGCAAGAGATTCAAGGCCTTAATCATATCATCATATGTCCAGGAGCAATGGCTGTTATAAGTAATACTGGAGAAGAATCCCTGCTTTTTGTTACAGCAAAAAAGTTCTGCCCAGGACAAGAACTCCCTAAAAAACAATTATTTGACATTGACATTCAAAGTCAAGGTCACAGTGACTAAATTCTTTTATACGACACTCCACAACAACCAAATGCATATACATACCAAATATAAACAAACTTGGCCTTAAGACAAAAAAGTTCTGCCAGGACAATAGTTCCCTAAAATCAATAATTTTACCTCGACTTTCAAGGTCAAGATCGCAGTGACATAATTCTTTTATGCGACACTTCGCCACGACCTACTGTATATACATGCCAATTATGATTACACTGGGCTTTAAGACAAAAAAAAAAAAAGATCTGCAAAAGACAAAAATTCCCTAAAAAGTCCATTAAGTGACCTTGACATTCAAGGTCAAGGTCAAAGTGGCATAATTCTTAAATGCGACACTCTGCCAGAATCCAATGCATATGTATACCAAATATGAACGCACTCGGCCTTAAGACTAAACTAGAGAATGTGTCTGTGAGACACGGATGCCCCGACAAAAAATTTATCGCAAAGGATAACCACATATTAAAATGTAGGTCAAAGCCACTTAATTGTCATTAATTTAGGCAGTACTCATCAAGGCAATTAATTGGATGAAAATTCATTGTCCTATAATGTGTAGTTGTTGAGAAATGGACTTATAGGCAAACCTTAACCAAATCCACTGAAGCGTAAAATCTAGATCAAAGCCACATTATTGTCAATGATTTGGGTAGTACCGGTACTCTTCAAGGCGATTACTTTGATGAAATATCATTTTCCCATGATGTGAAATTGTCGAGAAATGGACTTAAATGCAAAACTTAACCAAAGTCACTGAAGCGTAAAATGTAGGTCAAAGCCACCTTGTTGTCAATGATTTGGGTAGTACTCATCAAGGCAATTACTTTATTTGTATAATGTGTAGTTGTTGAGAAATGGACTTAAACGCAAAACTTAACCAAAGTCATTGAAGCGTAAAATATAGGTCAAAGATACCTAATTGTCATTGATTTGGGTAGTACTCATCAAGGCAATTACTTTGATGAAATATTATTGTTATATAATGTGTAGTTGTTGAGAAATGGACTTAAACGCAAAACTTAACCAAAGTCAATGAAGCGTAAAATGTAGGTCAAAGCCACCTTAATTTCACTGATTTGGGTAGTACTCATCAAGGCAATTGATTTGATGAAATATCATTGTCCTATTATTTATAGTTCTTGAGAAATGGACTTTAACGCAAAACTTAACAAAAGTCACTGAAGCGTAAAATATAGGTCAAAGCTACCTAATTGTCAATGATTTGGGTATTACTCATCAAGGCAATTAATTTGATGAGATATAATTGTCCCATAATGTATAGTTGTTGAGAAATAGACTTAAACATAAAACTGAACCCGAGTCACTCAAGCATGAAATATAGGTCAAAGAGTCAAACTACCTAGTGAACTATGTAGTACTATCAAAGATCTACCTACTGACCTATTATCGTTGTTTTACCTCTTACAGTTTCTGAGAAATGGACTTTAACGCAAAACTTAATCGGACGTACGGACGGACGGAAGGACGGACAAGGGTAACACTATATGCCCCTTCCACATTCGTGGGCAGGGCATAAAAATCGCCCAGGACAAAAATTCCCCCCAAAAAAGCAATTATTTGACATTGTCATTCAACGTCAAGGTCACAGTGACCAAATTCTTTTATGCAACACTCTGTAACAACCAAATGCATATACATACCAAATATGAACAAACTTGGCCTTAAGACAAAAAGTTCTTCACAGGAAAAGAATTCACTAAAAAATCCATTATATGACCTTAACATTCAAGGTCAAGGTCCATGTGATCTAATTCTTTTATGCGACACTCCACCAGGACCCAATGCATATACATACCAAATATGCACACACTTGGTATTAAGACAAAAAAAAAGTTCTGTATGTGACAAGAGTTCCCTAAAAATCGATTACTTGATATTGACATTCAAGGTCAATGTCATAGTGACCTATTTTTTTTTACGCGACACTCCACCACAGGACCCAGTGCATATTCGTACCAAATATGAATCCAATGGGCCATGAGATAAAAAGTTATGGCCTGGACAAGATTGAACAAGATTGCTACGCGTAGCTAATTTCCCCCGCCACTGCAGTAAAGTCGATAAAGTCTGATTTCTCATGTAAAATTTTGCGAATCAAAATGGCGGCAGGAAATGATCAACTGCATTAGGTGGCAAATAGCCAAGCAAAATTTCAGCAAAACCCCTTAATTGGATTATCACGATATGTGTCCACAAAGTCTCCCTATGTTGTAGTATGCATTAAGTCGATAAAGTCCAATTACTCCCTTAAAATTTGCCGAATCAAAATGGCGATGTGATATAATCTAATACATAATTCGGACTAGCAGTTTCTGAGGAGTTGCGTCCACAAGATTTGCCATTTTATAACAATGTGGAAATAATCAAAGTCCCATAACTTCAACAAAATTTGACGAATCAGAATGGCGATGCGATATGATCTAGTACTAATGGTGGCTAACAATCCTGTAAAATGTGAATAAATTCTGACCAGCGGTTTCTGAGGAGTTGAGTCCACAAGATTTGCCATTGTATAACAATGTGGAAATAATCAAAGTCCCATAACTCCCACAAAATTTGACGAATCAAAATGGCGATGCGATATGATCTAGCACTAATGGTGACTAACAATCCTGTAAAATTTTAATAAATTCTGACCAGCGGTTTCTGAGGAGTTGCGCCCACAAAAAAACGTGACACACGGACACACAAACGGACGGACGCACGGACGCAGACCATTACCATGTCCAGCCGTCGCGTTGCGGCGGGGACAAAAAGAAAAAGAAGAATTAGGGGTAGTTCAATACGTCTCCCTTCGGTGAATACCCTACAGTTGAATATGTGAAAACACCCAATTTCACCCCTTTTTGCCTCATTTTCTGAAACGGGAGGAGTCAGGAACCTGAATCAAAACCTCAGCTTATGCGTGTGCCAAGAAACATCATACTCAAATTTGATAATGATCTGTCCACTAGCACCAAAGTTATACTGTCCATTGGCGACAACGGCGACACTGATGTCAACACCATACCAATATAGGACTGCAAAATTTTGTGGTCGAATAACAAGAGGCTCTCAAGAGCCTGTATCGCTCACCTGGGTCATGGCAGACACAATAAGTCAAAATAATCACAACGTTTAAGGTTCTCATTTTCAAATTTGTTTATTGACTGTTTAAGGGTCTCATTTTGAAGTTTGCTGATGTTATATGATCCAAAATTAAACTATGTTCCCCACTGGCAGCTATTTTTGATGGGGCGTAGACCAACTGTCACCTTTCTTGAAGAGGACCATGTAAGGATCATTGTGCCTCACTTTGGTTCCAATTGGCATAGTATTTTCAGAGGAGATCTTTAAATGATTTCCCATGGAGTCCAAGGTTAAACAATGTTCCCCGCTGACTGCCATCTTGGATGCTATGCGGACATCCAGACACATTTTATGAAGGGGACCAAGTAAGGACCATTGTGACTAAGTACGATTCCAATAAGCCATGTACTTTCAGAGGAGATTTTTGAATATGTGTCCCTATAGGGTCCAATGTTAAAAACATGTTCCCTCCTGGCGCCCATCTAGGATATGATGTGGACTTGCTGAACACATTTTTTAAAAGGAGCCACCTATGGACCATTGTGACTAAGTTTGGTTCCAATTGGCCCAGTATTTTCAGAGAAGATTTTTGCAATATTGTCCAATTTTGGACAGAAGTTTCCCCATCTTGGATGACGTGCAGACTTGCCGGACAAAATTTTTAAAGGGACCACCGAAGGACTATTATGACCAAGTTTGGTTCCAATTGGCGCAGTAGTTTCAGAGAAGATCTTTGAATGTTTTCCCATAGGATCCAATGTTAAACCGCGTTCCCTGCTGGCGGCCATCTCGGATCTGATATGGACTTGCCAGACATTTTTTTAAAAGGGGCCACCTAAGGACTATTGTGCCCAAGTTTGGTTCCAATTGGCCCAGTGGTTTCAGAGAAGAAGACGTTTGAATGAAAAGTTTACAATAGACGGACCACTGACACAGTGATGGCAAGAAGATCACCATGGCATAGCCATGCAGGTCAGTTATAAAGTTATGCAGGCATTGAAGTTTAGATGCTTCTTCAATATTAACTGAGAGAGATATTTGCATAATGGGCAAACATACATTACCCCTTGACACAATATACAATTATATACAATTATTATTAAATTGTGAAATAAGTATAGTTTATGAAAGTATTTTTGCAAAAAAATGTAAAAATTTGTATAAAAACACTTTTTTGCTCTTGATTATGTAACAAATAATTATTTTTAATAAAGTGATAGCAGGGGTTTCTCTAAAACTTAAAAGAGAAAAGTAAACCAAAGAAGATTTGAAAACAGAATTTAAAGGGAAATAACCCATAACCATATGGCATTGAACATTTTTTTGGGGGGTTAAAAGGGTCAATATCTACAACACAGGGTATGTAGATCTTGATAAGCTGAACATTTTTGCAATTTACACTTCACCTCTATTTGTTACAGTTTTTGAAATAAAAAAAATAAAATGCATAAACTTTGAAAATTTTACGCAAAAAGGGCCGACTCTGAGACGGGTTTTCCGATTTTCTTCAAAATTGCAGGAGAGATAGATCTCGTCATTCTGAACAATTTTACTCCATGTCAGATTTTTTGTATCTGCAACGGTTTTGGAGTTATTTACCAAAAACAGCAATTTACCCCTATGTTCTATTTTTAGTAACAGCGGCCATGTTGTTTAGTCCTCGGACTAACCGAACACATTTTTTTAACTACATACCCTGGTGATGACCCAGGCAAAGTTTGGATTAAATTGGCCCAGTGGTTTCAGAGGAGATGATTTTTGAAAAAAAGTTTACAACGGACGGACGGACGGACGGACACCAAGTGATGGCAAAAGCTCACCCTGGCATAGCCAAGTGAGCTAAGAACTCTGCAAGCCTGGCTTTCAAACATTTGCACAATATATTTAAGTCATTGGGAAAAATTTCATAATCAACTACTTCTTGCTTTAGAAACTATAAATTAAAAAAAATGTGTCCCAGCATTTTTCAAGGGATTTGTCTATGTTCTCTACTAAAATCCTTGTATGTTCTCTTTAAACCATCATAATAGACCATATCCGAGTTCTTGTATTTAGATTCACCAGCTGTTGTTTGTCCGCCCTACGTCATAAACGTGTCCGCCCCATGTGACCTAGAATGTACTTCAACAACAATGCTTCATGACTTGTGAAGCTTTATGCCATAATATTTTCTATACTGTGATGTGGTCTGGTAAATCCTGATACTAGAGCTCGGATAAAGTCTATTACTTACTTGTTGCCTTTGGAATATAGTAACTTTTTGAGGTGTTTTTTCTTTGGTTTTGTTTTAATGTCAACTTCAATTTAAACAAAGCTTGGTGATCACTCATTCCATTCTCTATTGTTGTTTTCCTAATCATATTGGCTTTAGTTTTAAAGTGTTGTTCTTTCGAGTAGGTTCTTTCACACATTGATCTAAATAATGATCTGTAGTAGTATGTTGTTTATCTCTGATCTATATGAAAAACACTTTTTTGCAGGGGACGACCCAAGGACTATTGTGGCCATGTTTGGTTCCAACTGGCTCCGCAGTTTCACAGAAGATCTTTGAGTGTTTTTCAAAAGGGGGATATGGAGTAAATGTACATTGGGCAAAATCCCTACAAATACATGGTAAGATTAAGCAAATGGAACAAGGCTTTCCATGTTGTTATGAAATAGAAAGGAAAAGGGTAAATGTCAAGGAGACAACATCCCATATCCAGGCTAAAACGACCCAAAAAAGGCATCTAGAGGTCACCTTATGGTCTTCAACACAGTGAGGAACCTCACACCATATAGTAAGCCCTAAATGGCCCCAAAAAGGTAAAAAGTGAATAAATCAATGTAAACAAACCACATCTAATATCCCAAATTTCAAGAAACTAAAATTCTATAAGAGGACAAGGACAAGCCAATGACCAACATATTCCTGACTTGGGACAGGCGCAAAAATTGCGGTGGGGTTAAACTCATTTTCTTGGATCCAAATCCTCCCCCTATGTGTGGTGAATGGCTAAGAACCAATACACAAAAAGACTCACAGTAAAAATCAAACTAGAGAAAAGTCCAACTTATCAAGATGAGTACCCTTACAATGAAGTACATAAGACATAAAAACAATACACACAGGTACTTTCCAGACAAATGCTCGCGGTTACTGACCACTAGCTAAGGACATAATTTCGGTTGACTATGATATCAAGCCCTCTTACATATGAAATTTCAATTGAATACTTCTAAATAGATCTGGTATAACAACATCATCAATTATGAAAGAAGAACATGATATTGTGCAATGTCAAATACAGCCAATATCAAAAATTGTTTAAATTTAGTTGTGGTGTAAAGCATTTAGGAGATGATCAATATTTTTCCAACAAAAACCAGAAGTAAAGATGTATTTATATCCTTTATGAATAAGTGAATAAGTTTGTTCAAAAGATTAATAATTTTGGAAGGACAATTTTTGAATTTATGATATTGCCATAGAAGTTTGGATGTGAAATGCCCTTATGTATAAGAGCCCTGCATGTAGAACCAAATTTTCTTAAAAAGTCAATGTATCTGTAATAAAATTTAAAGAATGTTTTTATTAATTTATGATATCTAAACCCTTAATGCAGAAGTTTTTCAGTGAGACAAAGATTTCGGTCGTTGAAGTACATATTCGTGCATATCAAACAAGTTGTGAAATGTAGACCCCGTAAGAAGGGGCTAACGGAACATCGCCGTCGAGATGGGGAAAATTGACTATAGGGAAGGAGAAATCATCTCTTTTATCATAAACCTTAGTGTTTAACTTTCCTTGATTTATTAATATATCAAGATCAAGAAAAGGAGTATAATCACTGCTGCTATTGGATTTATTTAAAGTAAGTTCTGCAGGATAAATTGCATTGGTAAATTAAGAAAATTCAGGATTATTTAAAGTTCTTCATCTTGAAGTCGCCATAAAACTATGTTTCATGCCAGCAGCCATATTGGATATAGTGACGACCTGAAAAACACCTTTTTGATGGGGACTATCGAAGGACTATTGTGGCCGTGTTTTTTTTCATTGGCTTTATAGTTTTAGAGGTGAAGATCTCTGAATGTGTCTTCCAATAGGGTTCAATGTTTTAACTATGTTTCCCACTGGAGGCCATTTGAATATAGCACAGACCTGATAAGCACCAGTTTTCAAGGTAACCACCGAGACTATTTCGACCAACTTTGGTTCCTATTGGCAAAGTAGTTTAAGGGAAGAAGACCTTTGTTAGTGTTTCCCCCGGAGGATCCAATTTTAAACTATGTTCCCCGCTGGCAGCTATCTTGGATAAAGTGTGAACCTGAAAACAATTTTTTTCTTTCTGGGGGACCAAATAAAGACTATTGTGACAAGTTTGATTTCAATTGGATCAGCAGTTTCAGGGGGAAAGATCTTGAATACCTTTTGCCATTGGGTGCAATTTTAAAACTATGTTTCCAAATGGTGGCTATCTTGGATATACAGCTGACCTGAAAAACACCTTTTCTACAGGGGGCCAATCAAGACTGTTGTGGCCAAGTTAAGATCCAATTAACTCAACAATTTCACAGTTTTCCATAGGATCTAATATTAAACTACATTCATTGTTTGTGGCCATCTTGGATATAGTGCAGACCTGTAAAACACCTTTTTTGAAGGGGATCACGCAAGGACCATTATGGTCAACTTTGGTTCCAATTAGCCTGGTAGTTTCAGAGGATAAGATCTTTGAATGGGTTTTCCAAAAAGTTCAAATGTTAAAGCTATGTTACCTGCTGGCAGCTATCTTGGATATATGTCAGACCTGAAAACTTCTTTTATGCAGGGTAGCACTCGAGTACTACTGTGGTCAAGTTTGCTTCCAATTGGCTCAGCAGTTTCAGGTGAGAAGGTCTTTTAATGTGTTTTCAAACAGGGTCCAATGTTGAAATAATGTTCCTGGCTGGCAGTGATTTTGGGTATAGCACAGACCTAAAAAACAAGTTTTTTTTGCAAATTACAGCTTACAGACTATTGTGGCCTTGTTTGATTCCAACGGCTTAGTAGTTTAAGAGGGGATGATCTTTGATAAGTTTTCAAACAGGGTCCAATTTTGAAAGTGTTTCCAAACTTGCGGCTAAACTGGATATAGCGCATACCTGAAAAACATCTTTTTTGGAGGTACCACTCATGGACTACTGTGGCAAAGTTTGGTTCTAATTGGCTCGGCAGTTTCAGAAGAGATATTTGAATGTATTTTTCCATAGGGTTCAATGTTAAAACTTTGTTTCATGCTGGCAGCCATCTTGGATATAGCATGGATTGAAAAAAAAACACCTTTTTTGCAGGGGACCACATAAGGACTATTGTGTCCAAGACTTGTTCCAATTTGCTTAGTACTTTCAGCGAAGATCTTTGAATGTGTTCTCCCATAGGGTTCAATGTTAACACTATGTTCCCGGCTGATGGCCATCTTGAATATAATTGGGATACATGTTTTTGTTCCAATAAGCCCAGTAGTTTCAGAACAGAAGATCTTTGAATAAAAAGTTCATGCTCGACATAAAATGGACTGATGTCAGAAGGACGACAGATGGACGACAGACAGATACCGAATGCATAAAGATTGTAAAAACTCACTCTGGCTCTAGCCAGGTGACCTAAAAAAGAGTTTGAGGAAACGGTTAACATGCAGACAATATGAGCATTTAGTCCATAGCCTTTCATTTAACAGCATAAATGCAAAAAACTTCCATACAGTTACTTCTTGATAATTTTATTATCAAAAAATTGTTAGCTAAAAATTATTTAACAAACGGAAATAAACTTCATCTTAAAAATATAACATTCAAGAAGAAAAAATAATAGGTTTCTCTTTAAACACCAACAAAATTTATATCTATAACTATTTATTTCAACTGCTGTGTGTCCCAAGTGAAATAATAAGTGTTAATATTGCCAACATTGTTAACTTGAAGCTCCATCCGATCATTTCAAATTAGAAAATAAGAGTTCTACAATATTACTTAAATAAAATAAATAATATTACATTCTGGGTTATGGGCGGAAAATCTTTCAAACACATTTACTATATATTATCATTAAAACAGGTTTCTCAAACTGCAGGAGTTACCTCCCACTATTTATGAATATTCAAATGTACTTTCCTTGATTTTCTTTCAACAGACTTGATTTTTTTCTTACAGATAAATCAGTTTAATTTTCTGACAAATTCTATTATTCATTAGGCCATTCAAAAAATAATTCTATAAAGTCAGGTGCACATCTTCAATATATATAGAAACATTTTGTAAAGTTTCAGAGATCTGGATTGAAAACTGTAAAAGGAGTTGATTTCACAAAATAGGTACTCAATTTCCCCGCCCACCCTACATTCACCGTACTATTACCCAGCTTTGCACTCCGTGCAACCCAGGCAAAAAGTTTCTCAAGCCCAGCCCGTGTCTGCAAAAAGGTAGCCGCATCAATTTTTTTTTTGAATTTTTGTTGTCTTTTTTTTTTAATAAGAGTACTAAAACATCAAAGACTTACAAAAAACTGAAGTGTATGTTAAGATATCTTTGGAATTAAGCTCATATGTATTAATAAATTATTACCTGGTGACATCAAATTAAAATTTTGCTAACACCAAGAAATTATTTAAAAAAAAGGCCGCCCGCATCAAATTTAAATCTGAACTTGTCTGTGAACTTGAATTTAAGTGGATCAAATTGAAATTAGAGATCAAAGTGACTGATTTTTTTTAGATATCGGCCTACAATCAGAGATGCATGCGTAAAAAAGGAAGATGATCCTACCATCTAAAATGACTGGGACCTGACCTTGTCCTTAAACCTGAATGTCTGTTGATCAAGCATGGATTAATTTTGTCTAGATGTTGAACTACCATCCGAGATGCATGCACACCCAAAGTGAGATGATCCTACAATCTATAGTGACTGAGATTTAAATTCATGTATCAACTTGAATGTTAATCATTCAAGCAAATAAATATTATCAAAGTGACCTTATTTTGCATTGATGCTGATATTAATGACCTACCATCAGAGATGATTGCATATGCAATGTCAGGTGACCCTGTCATTTATACTGACTTAAATATGAACTTGGATGTAAATTAGAATGGAAGCTGATCTGGCTGAAAATATAGGTCAAAGTGACATAATTTCCTGTGACTGTAGGACAACCCCAAGATGCAACAGCCTGCTAATTTTGATGACCCTACAATGCTGAATTACAAAGATATATACCTAAATGCAGACGCAGACTTAGATGTGAACGTAAACTTAAAATCAGGCTATCCCCTATAGAATATTGCTTATCAAAGATTTATTACTGCTATGTATTGAAATTTTAACCAGTGCCATATTGTTTTCATTGTGATTATATCCCATTTCCTGTATAGAAATTTTGGACTGTTTCCACAAAGAGACATGATATTTTTTTCACAAATAAAAACGATCGAAGTAGGGGTCTTTTACGATAATGAAGCGGTTCCTGAGAAGCTAAATATTTTTTCGCCTAATATTATCAAGTATTAAATCAATAACGAGAAAATCTGCTTTATTCATTTTCTAGTAAGCAAAACCTCGTTTCATAAAGAATTGTATTATTACCAATATAAGTCAGTTCAAATTTGGCTTTGAAACTATTGTCCAAGATTAGTATTGGTCTAGGAGCATTACCTTTGAGAAACTAATTATATTATACTTTTAACAAAGCGATAGTATCTTCTATAAAAACAGACCATGGAAAACAGAAATAAATTTAAAAAGACTGTCCCAAGTAATGTCTGAAACAGGACCTTACTAAATAGGACCTAGAATCAGATGTTGTATAAAAAAAAACCTGTAACTAGACGTAGTCTACACAGGAGTTGCAAATGGAATGAGTATAAATCAGACCTGATATCAGACTTTACAGAACTCACAATTAATTTAGAACCAACTTTAAGCTGAACCATTTTAAACTACATCCATAACTAATTATCACACTCCTTTAAGATGTTAATAAAGGGCTACGCCGAGCGCAGCATGATACGACCGCAGCATGTCGAACACTGCACAATAAAGAGCTTGATACAGTAATTAAATGGACACAATAAAGAGCTTGACCAAGTAATTAGCTGCACACAAACTAAGGAAAATAAAAATTAGCCCTTATAATTCCTTATATATATATTGGAAATGGTTAAGAGGTATGTCAAATTGGTCAATATACTACTTTAACCATATGATAAGAGGAATCCTATTAAAATCCAACAATATTCTGAAAATTTCAATTTCAGCCCTTTATGACTCCTTGTAGCTTGGAAACGGTAAGAGCCACGCCAAATCCATTGACATACACCTGAAAGCTTATATCAAGAGAAATCTAAAGAAAAAAATCCCATCGAAATCCGATGAAAAATGAAAATTTTAGGTTATCTGCTAATTTTCAATTTTATCCCCATTCGGCCCCTCATAGCTTGCAAAAGACACATGTTGTCAAAAATCTGATGTTGCAGATCTATATCTATTTTCAAATGGAATCCATTGCAAAAAACTGCATCAAAATCAGACCAAAAATAAACAAAATGAAATTTTTGAAAATGGCCCCTTTTGGGCCCCATTTATCTCATGAACGGTACATGCCATGTAAAATCCATTGGCATATCACTGATAAGAAATTTAATTAGGAACACACTGAAAGAAACCCCATCAAAATCCAATAAATAATGAATATTCTACAACCAAATATGTGAAAACACCAAATTTTGCCCTTTTTGGCTCCTTTTTTAAAAACGGGATGGGCCAAAATAACCAAAACCACTCCAAGGTTTCCTTTTGTGCCAAGAAAGACTGTTTTAAAATTTCATACAGATTGGCCAACTTGAACTAAAGTTATTGACAAACAAGAGTTGTCAGAACATAGCTCACCGGGGATTCCAGTAACCTCAATGCACAATAAATCCAAAGTAATAGAAAGCTTTCTTCACAAGAAAGTCACATATCAAATATAAACATCCTATCACTAAACAACTAAATTCTAGAAGCAAAGTTAAAGTCTTTAAAAAATACCCTCAGGGCAAGGTCAAGGTCAAAATGTCTACAAATATGGTACCATAAGAAAGATCTCATCAAAAGAATGTCACATACCAAATATGAAGACCCCACCACTAAACAACTTAATTCTAGAAGCAAAGTAAAAGTTTTTAAAAAATTGCCCTCAGGGCAAAGTCAAGGTTAAAATGTCTACAAGTATGGTATCAGAAGAAAGCTCTCATCATAAGGAAGTCACATACTGAATATGAACATCTTACAACTAAAAGCCTACCTTCTAGAGGCAAGGTTAAAGGTTTTTAAAAATTGCCCTCAGGGCAAGGTCAAAGTCAAAATGTCTACAA
>MJUU01032796.1:50615-62333 GCA_002080025.1 Modiolus philippinarum | reverse complement strand
TGCCAGCGCAGAACATAGTCTAACATTGGACCCTAAGGGAAAAGCATCTATTTGCTATCTCCTGACGCTACTGAAGCAAATTCAACCAATCTTTACAGTAAGGATGTATGGAAGGTACTTGGATCTGACAAAAAAAAGATGGCCTCCAGTGCAGAACATAGTTTAACATTAGTGCCAGGAATGAGATAACCATCCTTATAATCATCATCTCTGAAATGTATAGAAGGTCCTTTGCAAAAATTATTCATTTCAATAGGATTAGACAAAAAACATGGGTGCTAATGAAGAACATAGCTAAACATTTGACCCCATTAGTAAGGAAACATCTTTTTTAGTCATGTATGGCGAGAAGCATTTTGCCAGGTGAGCGATACAGGCTCAGTCTCTGAGCCTCTAGTTAAAAGATGCGGGAACATGCCTAACAGATTTATAAGAAACCATCAAAGGACCGTTGTGACCAAGTTTGGTTTAATTAACCCAGTACTTTCAGCGGAGATCTTTAAAACCTCATATAGTCCGATGTAGCTGGCAGCGTATACCTATTAGACACGATGGTTACAGAGGAACCACCTATAAGCATTTCTGAAATATCTGGTCTATGAAAATCTTTGAATGTGTTTCAAAGGGGTCCAGTGTTTAACTAAATGCTCTGCTGGCGGCTATCTTGGGCGCGGTGCGAACAATACGGCAATGCTAATAAGGGGGCAATTAAACGACCGTTAAGATTATGTTTGGTTCACAACGGCACTGTACTTTAAGAGGAAATCGTTGCAGTTTTCCAACTGGTTCCAACGTTAAACCATTTTCTTCCTCTTGTAGCCATTTTGAATAGGTGCAGGCCAACTGGAACGATTTTTTCAAGGGCCGTCAAACGACTGTTGTTACCAATCTGGTTCTAACTGACCTAGTAATCTCAAAAGGGATTTTCCTATAGGGTCTTATGTTAAAACATGTTCCCCTCTGGATCAGCTTTTTGAAAGGAGACCACCATTGTTACTAAGTTTAGTAATGTAACAAGTGTCCAATATACTAGTAGTCAAATTGTCAAATCATGTTTACCGCTGGCTTCTAATTCTATCTTGGATTGAGTACCAATATTGATATGTCGGACAAAACTATTAAAGGGGACCAATGACTATTATAACAAATATTGGTAAAATTGGCCCATTTGTTCCAGATTTGATCTTTGAAGGCATTTGCATGCCTCACTGGTGGCCATCTTGGCGAGATGAGGACCTAGCGGACACCTTTTTGGGATAACAATCTAAGAACTATTTTAACTTTAAGACTTCTAATTGGTTGTGCAATTTCAAAAGAGAATATATTTGAATGTTGTTTTCGTGTGTTTTATGTTAAACTATGTTCCTACCGAACGATCTGGAAACCCTTTTAAAGGAGATTTTAACCAAGTTTTGTTCTGATTAGTTGAGTAATTTCAGGAGAAAAGATCTTTGAATAGTTGGAGTTTCCGCAGTCCCAAATGGCATTTAATCAACTGGCTCCTAATGAAGGATAAGCTTGTTTTATTTTGGGTTGCGTCGTTGAAATTCTTTTAAGCATCAGTAAAACACCTAAACATTTAAGAAGCTTAAACGAAGTACATTGCATAGGTAATACAAAAAGGTCACCAACCACAAATCACATCATGCAATATAAACAAGACTCTATTTGTCGTATTGTCGTCACACTTGTCAAAATAAACTTATATAAATGTTATATGGATGTTAAGTTTTTATATTAATAAGTATTCTTGTCATTAATAAAATTTTATTTTGAAGGAAGGAGACAGAACAGCGGTAGAATGGTACGGTTTTTATTCAACAATTTTATGCATTTTAGAACGAAAGGGGACTTTGAGGGATATTCCTTTTTCGATACTACAATTTTTACTCGAACTCGAGTTGTAATTTGAAGGATTTATTTTATAGGAACTTGCCTTGCAGTGATGAAGCCGGGCCTCTCGGTCAAAAGATGGGCACGCACATTTTTCTGGTTTTGGCTTTTGAAAATGATTTATATTGCAGTTTATATTTGGGAGATATATTTTCTGCAATTTTGTATAATGCTATGTATATTTCTTTTGAATAGTATTTGCTTGATCCAATATAAGGATGTAAATTTGAAATAATCACTATTCGCGGCATCATAAGGATGTTTCAATGCAGTTCATTAATATTCAATGACGAAAGAGGAATATGTCAAATATACCGGAATTTAATATCAAGGTGGAAAAACAAAGACTTCATTTACATATTTTGAAAATAACATTATTCATTATAATAAAATGTAAGTAATTACGTCATATTTAAATTGTTTTTACAAGTTTAAAATCAGTTGTTCTTAATTACGAAACACAGGACAGAAAACGCCGAGATATAATGGTATGTGGAATTTTAAAGACTAAGACAGTTTGAATCATTTAGTGTTAAAATGTATATTTCTCTCTTATATTAAACAGAGTAACACAAAACTAAAAAAAAAAATGAAATACACAATCTACAGCAAAAGACAAACATCATACAATTTTCAGTAGAAAGACTATGACGGCAAAGACCGTAGGGGACACCCATTTGATTTTCGGCGGGGGGATAGGCCGATTTTGCCCAGAAAATTTATTTATTTTCATGAAAATCTCGAACAAATTATTTATTTCACCAATCTCACCTCAGATTATTTATTTCAATTTGCAACAACAACAAAAAAATCTTCAAATCGAAATTAAATTATTTAATTTCATTAGAATATTGATTTTCACTGGCACCAAGAATTATTTATTTAAACAATCGCCAAAGCCGTCCCTGAAAATCATATGGTCGTCCCCTTATATTAATGTCACAGATTGTTTAAAAATTCTGTAATTAAACTACCGGTAAAAGGGTGAAGTTGGTTAAAAGGGAATTGGTAATAATTGAAATTATAAAAAAAAAAATGACAAACTTTCGAATGCTGCAGGTTTCGAATAAAATCTTCTTTTTTTTTTGTTTTGTTTTTAGCTCACCTGGCTATGCCAGGGTGAGCTTTTGCCATCACTTTGCGCCTAGCGTCAGTCCGTCCGTCCTTCTTGGGTTTTTACTTTAAAGAACTTCTTCTCGAGAACCACTGTATAGATTCGAACCAAACTTGCCGTGGATGATGCTTCAGAGGTGCTGACTAAGTGTTGTTACTATGGTGCCGATCCGAAATCCAACATAGTCGCCAGCGGCGCACATAGTTGAAAAATTCGACTTTTCCAATAAGAGCTTCTTCTTGAAAACCACTGAGTGGATTTGAATCAAACTTGGTATGAATGATGCTTATGAGATGCTGACCAAGTATTGTTACTTTGGTGCTGATCTGTTATCCAACATTGCCGCCAGCGGTGAGCTTTTTTTAACAAGGGACCCTATGGGGAAATGCATACAAAGATCTTCTTCGCCAGAATTGCTGAATGGATTCAAATTAGTTGACATGAGTGATTCGTTTGAGGTGCCGACTAAGTGCTCTTACTTTAGTGCCGATCTGTCACCCAACATGGCTGCCAGTGGCAAAACTTAGTTTAACAAATTTGAACCCAATTCTGAAATGCATGCAATGATTTACTAGAGAAATGCTAAATGTATTTACACCAAACATAGCATGAATGATGCTTATGAAATGATAAGTAAGTGGTGTTACTTTTGTGCCGATCCCTCATCCAACATGGCCGCCAACAGTGAACTTAGTTTAACATTGGACCCTGTGGGAAAGGCATAGTTTAACATTGAATCCTATGGAAAATTCATACAGATATTCTTAAGAGAACCACTGAATTGATTTGAACCAAACTTGGCATGAATGATGCTTATATGAGGTGCTGATCAAGTGTTGTTTGTTTGGTGTTGCTCTGTTATCCAACATGGTCACCAGCGTCGAAACTTAGTTTTGAATTGGACCTCATGTGGAAATGCATACAAGTATCTTCTTCTAAGGAATTGCTGAATGGATTTAAACCAAAATTGGCACGAATGATGCTTAAGAGGTGCTGAACAATTTTTTGTTAAGTACTTTGGTGCCAATCGGCCATCCAACAAGGCCGACATTAGGGGACTAAGTTTGCAACCGTGGACCCGACGGGAAAAGCATACAAAAATCTTCTTTTAGAGTACCGATAAATGGATTAACACTAAACATGGCATAAATGATTTTGTGAGGTTCAGACCAAGTGTTATTTTGGTGCCGATGTGTCATCCAACATGACTGCCACAGAGATAAAGTTAATTTTACATTTGACCCTATGGGAAAACGCAATTTGTATTTGAACCAAATATCGTACGATTGTTAGTAATGGTGTGCTTTGTTTATCAAACATGGCCACCAGCGGCAAAACTTAGTTTAGCATTGAAATCTAAGGGAAATGCATACAAAGATCATCTTCTAGAGGATAGATTTAAACTGAATATAGCATGAATGCGTCTTATTATAGATGCTGATTATAAGATTGTAGACAGGAGGGAAAAATAGTTGCACCATATGACATGAAGGTTTCATTTCAGTTTTAAATAAAATAGAAGTTTATTCGACTTAATATATCTGCCATGGTCCAGGTGAGCGATACAGGTTGTTAAGAGTCTCTTGTTATGTATGTTTTTTAGTTTGAAAAAAAAATTGTGCTCAACGGGAAATGTTTTCTTCGGAGCGTGAAATGCGTATCTTCTACATCAATACACGAATGATCACGATTGAAGTTTTCGTTTATGTAAAACAACTTTTGCTAGATTTCCTTTCAAAATTGTTAATCTATTTGGCCAGCAGGTCTTTGTTTAACCGTAGTTGACCAGGAGCAGTTAATTTATTTTGATAGAAATTATTGCTGTTTTACATATGAATATTTATAATAATACAGGCATGTATGTGATATTGCTGAACTTATTAATAGTGGCTGGATTCAACATGTATCACGTAAGGGCATCAGTTTTGTCTAAGAAATATCCTTAGTCACATCACTCATACAAAAACTTGTGCAGGGGCATGTTATATCTTCTGGTTGTTTTTTCTTAATGTGTTTCAAAAAAGGTCAAGGGGCATGGATACTCTGTGTATGTTTTGGCTCCAATTTATATGCATCGTAATCGGACAAATACCTAGCCAGGCCACTCAGACCCATTACCACCAACAAGAACAGTTGGGTCCAGTTTTTGTTTAAAAAAAGGCTGTATGTACTATCGTTTTCCGCTAACTTCTCCAGTTTGTGGTAACTATAGCTTATCCCTTGAATAACAAAAAAAATGGAATAGATAATCGATTTAGGAGTGTATCAATACCCTGATCAATACAGGCTTTCCAGACCACTTAGTTGCTTTTGTTAATTTTTTTTTGTATGTGTGCGACAACTTTTGATGTCATGTTGTTCTGTGTCATCCGTCTCGGTGTACCGTCGTGTTTTTTAAAGCATTTGAGATGTTATCACGATGGGAACCAATTGTTGGTGTCAATGGATATTTATAAACTGACATTTTATAAATTTGCAGGAAATACTATTATCATCCTTGGTGGCATTTGTCATGTACTTGTCTGCTGTGCAAAGCCATCCACGATACATTGAAGAAATCCCAAACGGAAATAAAGTTCCATGTAAAAGTATCTGCCCAGATCAGTGTGGTAACAAACAATATTGGTCAGCAGTTGGACATTACAACCTGGATGGAGGCAATGATGCAAAGTACAGAAATCCATTTGGTGTGGTGAGTAAATCGTTGCATATTTTGTTCAAAGTAGGTCTAACTTGGCTTGACAACTTTGTTTGCTCTGTAAAATCCAGAGGATGGTATCTCAGGTTGGAGGCATTTTTTGTTGTTGAAAGATGTCTCCAAAATTTGTGCAGAAAGAAAACAAAGCAAGAACTGGACCCTTTTTGTCTGATCCTACCTTCTAGGAATCAGTTGGAGATCGTATCCTCGATTGGGAAACAACTTATTGCAACTTGCATTAATCCCTCTCCAGCTTGCGCTTCATAATGGCCAAAATAGGCCTACTCTTAATGAACTAGAATGATGGGATCTGTAACGCGTTAGAGGTGTTGAACGTAGTTTGATAATCTCTGAAACTAATAAAGCAAACCTGAGCCAAGGTTTACAGGAGTGATGTTCAGAAGAATCTTCACAATGAGTGTTAATTTTGTTTTGATGCGATATCAAACTTTATCGCTTGGACAAAGTAAACTAAAGGACTATACGAGGAAATTACATGGTATACATTTTGATAATCTTGAAACTATTGAAGAAGGTTGACCATACTGCGCTGGAATGCTTATTTGGTCCTATCTATAGATAAACATGACTTCCACTGTGAGACTAGTTTAACATGGTACCATGTAAACAATACACTTCTCAATCATCTCTGAAACTGTTGTCGGCAGTTGCACCAAACTGTTGAAATCCTGTATAAAGATTGTTCGAATTTCGGTTTTATTTTACAACAAATATGGCAGAGGGCAGTTAATGTGGTTTAAGGACACATTTTGATCATCTCCTCTTAAACAATGATATCGAATTTTTCTGATTTTGTGTTAAGATGGTTGTTAGTATTATAAGTAGGAGCATTTTTTCATGTGATTAATACACGCTCAGTAGAGCCTCTAGTGTTATTTTAGTATTAATATGCATATATTATGTTATAGGCTTTCAAAAAGAATAATTATAAATGGACAAAACAACTGTGCTTAGAGGATTCCGACGGTGATGGAAAGACAAATGGACAGGAACTTGGTGACCCTGATTGTAAATGGACAAAGAAAAATCCAATTACGCTACAAGGGGGCAAAGTGGAACATCCAGGTATTACTCCGGACAAACTACATAACTCTTTCGTTTGTTCTTGTTTGTTTTTTTTTACTGTCCAATTTTTTTGGATTATAATTTCGGTGTTTTCGCCAGGGGTGGGGGTAACTACATTCTATACTGTATCTGTATGGCACACCATGTTAACTAATAAAGTTCATAAGATATATACTTCTTTATAAGATGTCTTATAAAATTTAAGAACTATATTATAAAAAATAGTTTATAGGATATCTCGAATCTTTTATAAAATATCTTATAAACTTTACTATAAGATATTTCATAAGATATATAAGATATCTTATAAACTTTATAAGATATCTTTAAAACTGTTTAAGATATCTTACAGCGCGCGGATAAAACGTCGAGATTGGAATATCGTGCATCTTTAAAATACAAATATGATGATTTATGAATTTAGTATTTATAATGAATGTCTTTTGATGTAAAAACCAAAAATACGTCATTTGAATTTTTTACCCTATAACCACTATTCTGCATGAATTTTCACATATCCCCAAAAATGGCAACAGTAGACCACGGGAGGGGGTCATATAGTAACTCTGGTTATAGACTGATTTCAGAAGTAGCTGGTAGGATTTCTCAAGCAACAGTTTATCTTGCATCATGCAAAAAATAATAGGCCAAAACATTATTTCATGCAAAAAATAATAGGCCAAAACATTATTTCATGCAAAAAATAATAGGCCAAAAACATTATTTCATGCAAAAATAATAGGCCAAAACATTATTTCCCTAGTTTTCATGCTCTAAAAATAACAATCTGAAAAGAACTTACTGGTAGTCAAAAACTAAACCCATCAACATCAATACAAGTAAATAAATTAGGTTCCGAGTATCATTAGAACTGAGAACAGGGGACTCCTAAGATATATTCAATTGTAGTAGTATTTTATGTACATTTGTTTTTGTTTTTTGTTTGTTTGTTTGTTTGTTTGTTTGTCAGTTTTTTTTTGTTGCTGTTTTGTTTTGGGTTTTTTCTTTGTCACAAACCGTAGCAGTTTAACGATTTTAATTTTAATTTTTATTTGTAACTGGACTTCATTGGTAAGTTTTTTTTTACTTTCAGGTATATGTCAACCAATTGGAAGTGAAAAGTGTAAGCATCAAAAGTTTACATGTACTTGTATGACTGATGTAAACAAATGTGTACTCAATGGTTTATAGAACAAGTTATTAAAAGTTGGAACAAAAAAAAACGTGTGTAGCACGACTATACTCAAGTATGATGATGTGAATCTGCAGTATGTACGGGGACAACGCGGAAAATATGCTGTGATACTTCTAGCAAAATCCTTCCGTCTCTTGTATAACAATAAAATAGAATCAAAATCAAGATGTTTTGAAGTTACATATACTATAGTAAATATATATTTGCTAAACAACTTAATGCTAAATAAGTAGATTACGTAGCTGCGCCGAATAAAAAAGGAATAAAAAGTGTCCAGGTTCTGAGTGGTGTACCAATCTTCTTATTCGATCCTTGTACAATTATTTAACACCACAAATTTGGACCTTCCCATTCTTTATTGTTTTTTTTTAAATTATTTTATTCTCATAGTTATGCCCAGCCCACGTATGTTGAAGGGACATTAAGATATACCCGTCCGTCTGTACGCGAACTCCTCAAGGAGTTTTTAGATTTAATTTTGTTGTAAAATTGTTGCATATAGTCTGTAGATGCGCTTTGGGCTTTCAGATTTTTTTATATTAATCTTAATGCAAACAGGAGGCTAAAAACGTGCAATAAGCTTTCAGAATTTTGATAACCGTTCAAACTTTCCTGAAAATGTCAGAAGACTTACAAGTTTGGTTCTAACGGAACTGGTTGTTTTAGCGATTATAACTGAATGTATTTTCTAAAGGGTCCAACGTTAAACTGTGTTCTACAGCTTAGATGAGGTGCCCTTTTTCGAAGGAACTATATATAAGGACCATTTTGACTAAGTTTGATTCTAATTTGAAAAGTAGTTTCTTTGATTTTTATATTGAATGAAATTGTCTCTGGTATGAAGAAGGGTCAGGCATGTCTGGAATTTCTTAAACTATTATTGATAGGATATCATCGTATCAAGAATCAATGCAGGTCTTAAAACATTTTTGTATGTCTTCATTTATATAATGAGGGTGTTTATTTGCAATTGAAAAAAAAATGTAAGCAAAGTTATATACTCTATGCAGTTAAGGTTTCCTGAGTTTTAATTGTCATAATTATCTTAATTTTAATTTCTCCTCAAATTTGCCAGTGTTGTAACAACTGAACTTACCGTGAATATTCCGTTTTTGTCGTAAATTATATATAGATAGACCCTTTATCTCATTCAAAGACCTTTACTTTTGAAACTACTTATCCAACTGGAACCTCACTTTTCACAAATGTCATTAGTTTGCAGTCTATGAAAAAAGTGTGAAGCAAATCCACATCAGGTCCAATGTGGCTGCCAGCTGGGAAGATCAAGGAAGTTTAACAGTATACCTCGTGGGAAAGCCTTCAAACATCTCCTCTGAATCTACACAGACATTTATAACCAAACTTGGTCACTATAGTCCTTGGGTGGTCCAATTTAAGAAACATGTCTGGCAAGTCGGTTCCTCATCCAAGATAGATTCCAGCGGGGAACATAGTTTAACAATGACTGCATGGGAAATCACATTCAAAGGTTCTCCTTGAAACACCTTATCCAATTGGAACAATACTTGGTCACAACTTCTCTGTGTTTACATTCTTTAAGAAATATGTGCAACAAGTACTAGTCCACATCAGATTCAAATGAAGATAGCATAACATTTGACTCAATGGGAGTAGCATTCAAAGATCTATTTTGAGGCCACAGGGTCCATTAGAACCAAACTTGGTCAAAATAGTCATTGGTGTTCCCTTTTAAAAATATGTCTGGCAAAGTCAGTGTCTCTTTCAAGATGGATGCCAGCATTGAACATAGTTTAACAATGGACCATATAGGAAATTAAAATTCAAAGATTCCTCTGAAACTACTGAGCCAATTATAACCATACTTGGTCAAAATTATCTTCGAGTGGTCCTCTTTAAAAATTATGTACTGCAAGTCCGCATCAGATCCAAGATGGCTGCCAGAGGGAAACGTAGTTTAATAATGAACCCAATAGGAAAACATTCAAAGATAATCTTTTCTGGAGCCAAATAGACAATTAGAGCCTAACTTGGTCACAAGTGTCTGTGCCTCATCCAACTAAGATGGCAGCAAATAAGAACCAAGTTTAAAATGAAACCCTATTGGTTAGCATATTCAAAAGCATTCTTCTCTGAAACTACTTTTCCTTTTGTAACCAAACTCGGTCACAATTGTTCTGGCCCACTTAGAAAAATGCTCTCAGTAAGTCCACATCAGATCCAAGATGTCTGCCACCGGGAAGGGGGTGTAGTTTACTACTGGGCAAAATAACATCGAGGTCTATTAACATACTAGAAAATGAAACAGTTAGCACTGGGTTTATTTGGACTGTCTATGTGGGCCATGGGCCATGTAGGAGAATCTAGCCGAGAGCTTTTTATTAAATTATGTTCCCCGCTCCGGTCATCTTGGATAAAGCATGAACCAAAAAACTTTTTATTGCAGGGGACCACCCAAAGTCCTTTTGTATTCTTCTATAACGCACAATGTAAAACCAAGACCCCCGCTGACAGCCACCGTGGATAAGATACAAATATAAATAAAAACATTTTAGTAGGTGACCACCGAAAGAGTTTGTGTCTAGCTAAGAAGGTTCAGAGAAGATTCTTGAATGTGTTTTCCCATAGGTCGTATGTTAAACTATGTTGGAAAGGGTGAAAAAACTAAAAAAAACAAATGTTTTGTAGGGGACCAACCATTGACTATTTTTCCAGTTGGCTCTGTAGTTTCAGAAAAAAAAATATCTGTAATGTTTTCATAAGGTCCAATGTAAAACTATGTTCTCTGCTGGTGACCATCATGGATAAGATGAGAACCTGTTTTTTTTATTATTTTGTGAAGGAGACTACTGAAGGACTATTGTGTCGTAGTTGAATTCAACTGGCCCAGTTGTTTGAGAAACAAAGATCTTTAAATGCGTTTTCCCATAGGGTCCAATGTTAAACTATGTTTCCCGTTTGCGTCCATCTTGGATAAGATATGAACCCGAGGGGACCACCAAGGAACTCTTGTGGCCAAGTTCAGTTTCAATTGGCCCCGTAATTTCAGAGGAGAAGATCTTTGAAAGAATTCCTATAGGGTCCAATGTTATGCTATGCTCCTCGCTGGCCCTAGCTGGCGATTTTCTTGGTTAAAACCTGAAAAAACACGTTTTTGTAGGGTACCTCAAATGGACTATTGTAGCCAATTTTGGTTCAAAATGGCTATCTATAGTTTCAGGGGAAGATATCTGAATGCGTTTTCTCGTAGGGTCCAAAGTTAAACTATTCTTCTCGCTGGCAGTCATCTTGGAGGTACGAACGCCACACAAAAACATAACTTTTACGGGGACACCTCCCAATAATTATTGTTGTCAAGTTTGGTACCAACTGTCCCAGTAGTTAGAAGATTTTTGAATTAAAAGTTTACAACAGGCAAGGAATGGACTGACAGATGACGGGTGGATATATGGATGACGGACGCAAAGTGATGGCGAAAGCTCAACCTGGTATAGCCAGGTGAGCTAAACGAATTTTTTTTTGTCGGGGACAAACCAACTACTATTATGGCAAGGCACGGTCCAGTTNCTTTGAAAGGGAACACCCAAAGACAATCGTAACCAAACTTGGTTCCAATTGGCTCAGTAGGTTCAGAGGAGAAGACATGTGAATGCATTTCCCATAGGGTCCCTATATTAAACTATGTCCCACGCTGGTGGCCATCTTGGATGAGGTACGAACGTCAAAATCACAAACTTGGAAGGGGACAAGCCA
>MJUU01032796.1:0-33016 GCA_002080025.1 Modiolus philippinarum | reverse complement strand
CCAATTGGCTCAGTAGTTTCAGAGAAGAAGATCTTTGAAAGTGTTTTCCCAAAGGCTCCAATGTTAAAACTATGTTTCCCGCTGGCGGCCATCTTGGAATTTGCCCAGACCTTAAAAACACTTTTTTTGTAAGGGATCACCCAAGGACTATTGTGGCCAAAGCTGGATCCAATTTGCCCAGTAGTTACAGAGGAGAAGATCTTTGAATGTGTTTTCCCATAGGGTCCAATGTTAAAACTATGTCCCCTGCTGGCGGCCATGTTAAATGTAGTGCGATCCTGAAAAACACCTTTTTTGTAAGGGACAACCCAAAAACTATTGTGGCCAAGTTTGGTACCAATTGGCTCAGTAGTTTTAGAGAAGAAGATCTTTGAAAATGTTTTCCCATAGGGTGGAATGATAAAACTATGTTTCCGCTGGCGGCCATCTTGGAAAACACGCGGACCTAAAAAGCAGCTTTTTTGTAAGGGACCACCCAAGGACTATTGTGGCCAAGTTTGGTTCTAATTGGCTCAGAAGATCTTTGAAAGTGTTTTCCTATAGGGTCGAATGTTAAAACCATGTTTTCCGCTGGCGGCCATCTTGGAAATCGAGCGGACCTAAAAAACATTTTTTTTGTAAGGGACCACCCAAGGACTATTGTGGCCAAGTTTGGTTCCAATTGGCCCAGTAGTTTCAGAGAAATAGAATTTGAAACGTTTTTTTTTCCATAGGGTCCAATGTTAAATTTTGGTCCCAGCTGGCGGCCATCTTGGATGACGTACAGACCTGAGCGACACAATTTTTAAAGGGGACCACCCAAGGACTATTTTGGCCAAGTTTAGTTTCAATTGGCCCAGTGGTTTCAGAGGAGAAGATCTTTGAATGAAAAGTTTACGGACGGACGGACGGACGACGGACGCTAGACGCAAAGTGATGGCAAAAACTCACCCTGGCATAGCCAGGTGAGCTAAAAAACAATCGTAACAACAGTAAAATTCAGTTGGCAACAGGAATGAGTCAATTGTGAAAAATGAAACTGAAAGAACTAAATATAAGGACATAAACATGAAATCACAAGAGACTACTAGTAGTTAACTGACATGCCAGCTCCAGACCCATTACAAACTGACAAAGTAAGTTATGTACCCTCAGTATACAGCTTCCACCAAGATCTCTTCCTGTGAGGTCCAGTAAAAAAATATTGTAAGAACTAACAGGAAAAACTTTTAAATTAGCCAGTCCTATGAGTGACAGGCCAAAAATTCTTCTCTCTCCAGGCCATTACAGATTGATATACAATAGAATTGTTGGAAAATTCAAAAGGACCATCATTGTTTAGATTAGTTAACAATAGCAAGTCCCCAAAAATTGTTTTACAATATATGTTGGTCTGTTAGTAACTTAGTATTGCTCTTGAACAACTTTATAACATCTATAGGTAAATGAAATTGCTAAATTGGTTATACAATAGGAACAAGTAGACCGTTAAGGTCATAGACAAGGGACAATAACATGGCCTTTTTTACCCTCATGCTGATGTACCATCAGCAGTGCATGCATATACAAGACCATGTACAATTACTAAGATTTAAACTCTGACATAAACTTGAATGTAAGTCAATAATGCAGAAAATATAGCTCAAATTGACCTAGTTTTGCCTTGTTGATGATCTAAGATACAAGTACACACAAGGTTAGATGATCTTACCATTACAGTAACTTTGATATGAACATGGATGTAAATATTAAATATAAGTCCATCTTGTAGAAAATGTAGGTCAATATGTCAAAATTTTGCCTTAAAGCTGACCTACCATCAGAGATGCATGCACAAACTAGGTCAGATGATTCTATCATGTGCAGAAACCAAGATGTACACTCAGACCTAAAGTTATTTTAAGGCAATCAAGTGGAAAATATATGTCAAAGAGACCTACTTATCTTGGAGGCTGTGTGTCAACCCAAAATGCACCTGCACGCAAAGTTTGATGACCATAACCTTCAAAGTTACCAAGATATTAACCTTAATGTGAACATAGGCACATACAAGGATGCAAATGTGAATACTGAGGGTACTCCAATAGTCCCATTCAATTTCACTGAGGCAAACTGAAAATGTCCATAGCAAGTAGGACCTTCATCGGCCAATCGGGCAAATAAATAAAGCCTTGGACCTAAAAAGTGAAATGACATATATGGTTATCAAAGAACCTTTAACTCTAACTTTCAATGATTCAATTTAATTTGTCCTTCATTTGGTGATTGATATGAAAAAGAAAGGAAATGGGGTAAATGTCAAGGAGACAACATCCCATATCCAGGTTAAAATGACCAAAAACAAAATATGTATGTGAGTATGTTTGTTTTTTACAGTCTAGTTCTAGACTTGGATGCAAGAAAAATTGTAAAAACTACTGTCTTCAGTATTTAAACATTACAACTTATACACATAGATACACATATAAAAAGGACCATAACACCCTTATTACACATAAAAATATAATCTTGCCTAATAATATACATATATTTTGATTCGATAGATTTGATAATTAAAAAAATGTATATAAATATATCTACATCATGTAAATTTGCAATAAATAAAATTTATTTCATTACTATATTGTAGATTTTAAAACAAATGCTTAATAAATAAAATTATGTAAAATTATCAGTAGTATAAATAAATACAAGCAAAACAAAAACCAAATGAGACAACATTTTGTCCTTTTTAGACTACCCTGTCTTTAAATGACAATGTCACATGTACGTAATATAAATTTGCCTTTTCAGAAATTAAACATCTTGGGAAATGCCATATTTAGACCATCCTGTTTATCAACCCCTGTTTATTGATTAACAATCTTATATGAATATAAATTTGCTGTTATAGAAATAATAGGATACTGTTAACAAACTAATCTAGGATACTGTTAACCAACTAATCTTTGAAAGCAAATTTATTTTCGCAATTTTTGCGAGCATGAAAATAACAAGAAAATAAATCGTTGCAAATAATTCTAATCCTTATATCAATGAATCAACAAAAATATAAAATCCTGAAAATTGGTTGTTGCCAACTCCCAAAGAGGGGACAATTAAATGCCAAATAAAGTATCCACAAAAATAAATTGGTTAACAATATTGAGTAATATAATGAAATGTAAATGCCCAACATTTTTAATTGGCTAAATTATTATTTTCAATAAACATGACATTCTTGGATGAAAGTACCTTGTTCCTTCAACAGAATTTTGTGAACAATAGGGTCTGTAAGTTTCGCACAATTTTGGAACTTCGGGGATCAAAATTGTACCCGGAAGTAACATTTTAAACAAAGATATATGACGTTTCAAACAAAAATTTAAACATCATAAAGCTCAAACATCATGTTTTGGCGGGAAAAGTTTTTGAATTGCATTTTTATCGGTGATTCTCGTGAGTCACGTGACGAGACTTACAGACCCTATTGCATTACCCACAGGTATTCAGTTTCTGAAAAATGAAACAATGGCAGCAGAATACAGAAGGAAAAAAGGAGCTGTATTAGTGAATGAGGCAATGTCATGATGTTAAGTTTTAAATACCATCATCTTCTCAAAGAAATACCTTTAAGCGAGAGCCCCACCCCCTACACACACACACACATACAAACACATATGCACACCCAAAAGCGGTACAAAGCTACCTATTCTTACTTGTGGCAAGAAATTTCTGCAGGAGTCTTAGAAAGAAAAAATTAATTTAATTAAATGGGGAAGTTGATTGGACAGGGATATGAAATTAATTTGTAGTAATGTCATCAACATATCAAATGATTATCACTGTTCATATCTGAATACTGAAAGTCAATTTACTTTCTTGGCTATTTATGTCTAGAGATAAAACAGATAAAAGTACTCAGTAAATTTCATCTGCCATTTGCGTTGGACACGTTTTCTCTTTACTTTCCTTGTCCCTGTCTACCACCTATAAAGGTCTTGCTAAATGAATTCACTTAGACCTTACTTATCATTTTCATTACATGCAGGTGCTTGTGCATGTCTACATTGTAATTAAAACACCTCTCAATCTACACCTTTAATGTCCAATAGGCAAACAAAAGAATAATCAACTTGACATCATACAAATCATCTTTTTCATAATTGTATGTGATAAAAATGTTTTTATTGGATTCATGCATGACACAATTAACATTGTAAAAATTAACTGGAGAGGTGTCATCTTATCAAAAATTAACTGGGATTAAAAAAAAATTCACCAGTTCCTTTATCTCATGAAAGGTACATGTGACATGAAATCTGTGGACATACTACTGATCGGAAATTTCCTCAGTAATCTAATGAAAGAAACCCCATCAAATCTGGTTATTAATAAAAATTCTACAGACAAATATGTGAAAACCCCCAATTTTGCCCTTTTGGCCCTCCTTTTAAAAACAGGAGGGGCCACAATGTCAAAAATCCACCTACACCTTCCTTTTGTGCAAAGGATCATTGTGTTAAAATTTCATAAGGATTGATCAACTTGGACTTAAGTTATTGACCAAAATAAAAAGTCTACAGACAATGCCGCTGCCGCCGACGACAGCGCCATAATATGACCTCAAATTTTTTGCGGTCGTATAAAAAAGGATCATATTAAAATGAATAAATACGAGACATTACAACTAGAGTTTATCTGATCATGAATTTTAATAACATAAAATTTGATTTGTTTTAGTTTGTTTAAGTAGTCACAAGGAATGCTCAATGTCATTTGGATTTTGAAAATATTTTGCATATTTTTTCACATTTGGCCAAGTCTTAAACTAGTCCACATATGTCAGCCATTTTATTTTTGTTTTTCAAACTATCAATACCAAATATATACCATGTATGGATCACATGTAAAGCATTGGGATACTTGGTTCAGTTGTTCTGTGGAATAAGATTAAAATTCAAAAGTTTAGGCAAAATAAAAAAATACATTAGCTTCTCAGGCCCCTGCCTCATCTGTTTTCTGAGAGCAAATTTTACTTTTTTATACAAGTTTCAAATAAAAAAAAATGAAAATCACCTGCCTCGTTACTTTTTGGGCATTTCAGAAATGTAAAAAGATGCCTCATCATGGTTTTGAACCATGGCAATAAAAATAAAAATCTTCTCCCTCTCTGCCTCATTATTTTTTCTAAAAAATGGCCTGAGAATCTAATCATTATTTTTATGGCCTTATAGACAGAGGCAACAATTAAGAATGATAGACAGTACATTTGCTTTCAGTCTGGCCAACTAAAAAAGTAAAATTATGTGTCTAGAGCAAAAAAAAAAAAAAAAATCATTCAACAGACCAAAACAACCATGTCTTAAGTTTCTTTTGCCATATTGGAGAAAGCATTATTAAACAGTTTGCTATTACTTCACAAATAAGCAAAGCAAATGATGGCTTAAAAAATAAGCTATTTACCAGTAACAACAGAAATAAAGAGTCACAAAATCTATGGAATAACAGAACTGTATGACAATTTGAAATTGACCAATACTCAGGTAATCCCTTAAGGAATTGGCATACAATAAATAGTATACAACAAGACTGCAATTTTTATATGAGGGGACAAATAGAGGATTTCAAAGATGTGTTTGATTGTCGATACAGTGAAACATACTTATTCAGATGATAAACTATCAGGTGAGAGCTCATTCTACTCAGGCAATAGACAATATCTGAGTTCTGGTATTTAGATTAACTAGCTGTTGTTTGTCCGCCCTACATCACAATTATGTGTGCCCCATGTGACCAAGAATGTACTTCAAAAACATATATTTCATGACGTTTTAGGCTCTATGATGTGATGTTTTCTATACTGTGACGTATCGAAAAGTGGTTTGGTAAATCCTGATACCAGAACTCGGATATGTTCTATTGCACAAGTGGGGCTCTATATCCCTTTTCGAAAACTCATTTGGCCAGCTCTTCGATTTCAGCATTTAAACACAATGAAATTATTAATTTCTTGGTTATCAACTTAGCATGGCTAGTGTTGATCATTTGATTGTTTTTTCTGATGTCGCATTCATGAACACAGTTCATGTTTAGATTCAAGACTACTACAACTAGGTAGTTGGAGGACTCAAAGCAAATGTTTGATTTTTCTTATTTTTCTGTGATTGAAAGTTTATTAATAGCACTTCAAATCTGAGAAAAAATCAATAGGTCACTCATTGTTTTCAGATGAAGATTAAAAAAATAGCAAGACTTTGACCTTTTTGATATTGTCTATAACAGACTTTTCATTTCTCTTCAGAATGATTATCTCAGGTTTGAAAATTGCATTTGTTACATAAAATGTCAAATATTTCGTTATTTTAGTCCAAATCTACATAAGTAAGGAATATAGTCATCCTAAATTTTGAATTATTTTAAATTAATGGGTAAGAATATTGTCTAAATAAACTTCCCAATATAATTGTGCAAATTTCAATGAAATCAATAAGAAATGTTTCACAATATTTTTTTAAATGTAGTTTTATATAAATTAAAGGATTTAGGTTAGTAAACTTTTGTGCAAGATCTGGTAATATATTTCAATTTTCTATGCCTTTAATAATTACTTATATTTGTAAATTTATTTAAATACACCAACATCTTCTATGAAAAAATTAAAACATTCTAATCAGTGATTTTGTAAAATCCCTTACAAGAGTTTCAGGGATTTTACAAAATCCCTGACAATTTCAGGGATTTTATAAAATTACTAAAATGGTCAGTGGTTTTACAAAATCACTAATTATTTCAGGGATTTTACAAAATCACTGATTTTACAAATTCACTGAACATATATAGTCAGAAAGTACAATTCCAATTCTTTTTTTTATATGAATATATTTTGGTGAAATTGTAGTATTAAGTTTGTTAGAGAAATCATTTTCAAAATATCAAACAGAAAAAAAGGTTTTTGCAAACATCATGAAAATGTAATTTTTCCTTTATTATTTCTATATAATTATCTCCCCTTAATAAAATAAGAGTTTTTTCAAAACATGACATATTTTGCACATTAATAGCATAAATGCAGCTATTTTATTTTGCTTATTTCAATAAATAAACTATTCAAAATCAATCTTGCAACATTTTAATGGTAAAATTCAAATTTTCATCAGATGTGCAAAATGGATGCACAGTTCAGACACCCGAACAACCTTAAAGATGTATAAATTAAATTAATTTTAGATGCTGAAGATTGGTCTTCAGAATCAAAATAAGTTATTAAAATAGGTTTTCCATAGAATTCTAGTGTTGTAATGCATTAAAACATCAAATTGAACACCCTGATTTTCAAACTGTTTGTTCTGCTTGGCAAAATTATATTAAAGGTATATTTCTTACAATTCTCTCAAAAGTCAAAATAAAGTTATTTGAAGTACATATATTTCCCAATAACACTGTATATATACTTTACAGGCTTGATAACAATACTTTTTCTCTTGAAATATCTATTATGTAATTTATTAACATCCTCTATCTTAGCCTTCCTAGGATAAATACTTGAAGTTTAATCAGTACCTGCCTTTTTAGTAGATATTGTGAATCTACAATACTTTCTTAGAGTACAAAAATTTTGTGACTTTTAGGGTTGGCCTTAAGAAGACAAAAATAAGGCATCCAATAATGGCATATGTCACTTTGATTTAATGCCACCATTTTTCCTAACCCCCTAAATTCATTCTTTGCCTGAAATCATAATCATAATCTGTACAGTTAATTTCCAACTATAATTTACTGCTTCAATTCTGTCAACCTTTCTGTTATTTCCCAAATCTTCTTACATAAACCTTCATCGTAAGCCTGCTTGTTGATGTATATGGTATGTTCATAGTCTTTACAATCCATATAATACCTGCCAGATACCCCCTTCAGCTCTTCACTTACAGAACAATAAATTGTGGTCTGGGCCCCTTCTTCACATGTCTAAAAGAAAAGGAAAATGCTTTTCAAAAATTAAATTCCATAATTTCACATTCAGTTGTTGGCAAAATTTTATAAGAACAGCTTTGTCCACAAAAGAGGTAATTTAGTTATTGTTTGTCGGAGTAAATTGTGTCTTGTTTTTCATTTCTGTTTTTGTTGTCGACTTTCATGGTAGATTGTTGCCTGTAATGGAAATTTTTGGTCATTGTGGGCGTTTCCTATTAAATCTTCATTTATCCCGTTTCAAATCTCTCTATTATGTAGTTCATAACTCATATGTAATAAAAATAAAATAAAATTTGTATGTCCTTTGTCATTTTTTTTTCCTTTATCCGGTCTTGAAAACATGACATTTTACCAAAATTTACATAGAATACTGTAAATGTGGTTAATTTTGCAAAGTGTCATACCTGAACCTTTCGCGTGGTTGTAATGTTCGTGAATCTTCAAAATTATTCCCAAGGGGGATATATTCACGTAAAATTGTCAAAATAAGCGAAAATTACTTCCACGTGAAAATTTCCACATTTGCAGTAATAAGGGAACTCTGACAAAATGCTTGTTGTTTAGCTTTCATATGAAATACTTAGCAGAAAGTATTTTCTTATTATCTTATATTTATGGAAGATACACATAAACTATCCGATGACCTGACAAAATCTATAAGTGGTCATTAGATTACTTAGTTTACTGAAGCTAAGGTGTCAGACAAAACAAGACCAGTTACATGTCTGGACCTGCATCACCGTCACTCATGTTCAACCGAGAGTGTTTTTTTTTTCCAAACTAACAGAATGTCATGTATATTTTAATTTGCAAATTCAAACAAGTATTCATTACCAAAACATTCTTCAAATGCAAGTTTTTATTGAGAAACTATTAAGTTCCACTCTATTACTGTAATAGACAAAACCAAACAAAACAAAACAAAACTAAATGTACAAAGTTGAACAAAGAATAAAATGAAAATAGGCAATATCACATCAGCAAAGATGAAAACTATATCTGAGTTTCAAATGAACACATACTTTGCATCTATATGAGAAAATATGTCAAAGCAATGGAAAAATTCAAGAATAGATTCCCAGGATCAGTGCGTTTAGAACTGCAACGTCTCCGTACACAAATTGAGTACAATGATGATATGGTGAAATAAAGGACCAAACTCAATAATGGATAAATTTGACATTTTTTAATCAGTACTGGCCTAAAGAGGAGCTTGGTTCATATCATCAGTGTGTTCAAACAACAGTGTAAACTTTCAGAGGTATTTAGTTAAAGATCTGAATGTTTCAGTTAACACAAAACGATGTACTGTAATGTTAAAATATGACGAAAAAATGACTAAGTTCAACAATGGATAAATTAGACATTTTTTCTTCAAATCTGCCTGAAAGGGAGGGTGCACATCTTCAATGTGTCCAGAACAACTGTGCAAAGTTTCAAAAGCATCAGGTATAAGGTGTCAGAGTTTCAGATTACACAAACTCAGAAACATAATGTTAAAATTTGATAAGAGATGACAAAGTTCAACAATGGATGAATTCATCATTTTCTATTCAAAACTGCCAAAAAGGGATGGTACACATCTCCAATGTGACAGAACAACTTTGCAAAGTTTCAAAAGTTACAGGTTAAAGGTGTCTGAGCCCTTGGGGGTAACTTCCATTATTTTGGTAAAGAGGGATGTGCCAAAAATTCTGGTATGGTTGTTTTGCATGAGATATATAAATTTGGGTGTGTTTTTAATCAAATTGTGTATAAATTTGCATATAGAAATAATAATTTATGAAAATTTGGGTATAAAAAAAGCAAAAAGGGGCAGTTATTTATGAAACAACATAATTGCTGATCATTATTTTCTTTAAATGTTCAATATTTCATGTACTTTTTGCTTCGATTTCTTGATTTTTTAAAATTATCATGTTAAAATCATTGGTATATGAGTATATCTGGGTCCTAAATTTAGTGTTGTTATATAAATTTGGGTTATATTTTAAGTATATGAGTATATAAATTCAGAGATCAATTTGGCACATCCCTACCAGAAAAAATATCAAATATAAATTCAGAGATCAATTTGGCACATCCATACCAGAAAAAATATCAAATACCTCCACCCCCCCCCAAGGTGTCTGAGTTTCAGGTTACACAAATTTGGTACCCCCAAAGCATGGCGGATGGACAGAAGGACAGAGTCGAGCAACTCCTAGACCTGTGGTCACATTTGGTGACACAGGTAACAAGTGACATCATCATCCAGTAACTTTCATAGCTCCAACTATGCCTCATAGATTTTTGTAGCAGTCAGAATTTTATTTCAGGACTTATTTACAAGTTTGACCTGAAATACACTAATGCTAAAAAAGAGTGAGTTCAAGCTATCAACAATAGTTTTGTAAATTTTGATCTATACCACAGGAATTTGGATTGAATACAGAATAATTACATTCAGTCTACTTCGTTTGGAAATCACTGTACTTGATTGGCTACAAGTACTTCCGATCATTTCTGTGACTGTGCTTTATCAGTCAGTAAAATTACATCAGCACGTGACTCCTTGACAACGACAAAAGTAAACTAAGACAGCAAAGTAATCTAAATAAAGAAAGAGTGCACATACCACGATTTTCATCGAGTTATCTTGCGTGAACGCTTGCATTCTATCAACAGAATGTAATTGTAATTATTGAATGCAATATTTGGTAGTTTTATTGCCGTGTAAAAGCTAGCTAGCGCGCTTGATTCAAAACGTGCTACAGTCCATGCTTTTACACTCCAATAAAACTACAAAATATTGCATTCAATTCGTAATTGAACAATGAAATTAATGAACAGATAAGCCGAAGGCATTACACTTTAAGTATTATATAGTTCAATGAGACTAGGGCAGTCTGTTCCTCTTGTTCGACAAGACGTACAAGCGTTTATTACATGTACTTCCATCTTTGACTGATACATCATAATACAATTGTTCCTAAAATGAAGGATTTGTCTAACCTACAAAAGTTTTCGAGTTTGTGGTTACTCTACAGGTGTTTTAAATGAGGTTCTTTTGCTAGTTTTATGTGTACCATATTATTTTCAATGTTGTGAGAAATTTCCTTGGTTTTGCATGTGTTGTTTGTTTTGTCAATGTCCCATCAATCAACAATATTTATTCATTTGGAATTTTCATTCAATAATTAAAGATACCTTTGAAAACATAAGACCCAGCAAAAACAATGGAATGCGTACAAAGAATGGAATGTTTCTAAGTAATTCTGTCCTCACAGAACCAGGATGGAGGCAGTATGTTGTAACACCTAAAACAAAAGTGTATACCGGTACAAGTAATGTTTTTGTAAATCATTAATACCTGCCAATATATATCACTGTGGAAACAGGAACACCATAACAAAAAAATTCTAATGCAACATTTATGAAACAGACAAGTTGATTTGTCAAAACGGTCAACTGCTAGACCAAGCTGCATCAGACAGAACAGATTCCCTGTCTAATCTGGTTCCTATTTCTTAATGAATACATTAGACAAAACTACTTGATGAAATTGATTTATTGCATAAGAACTGCAATAATAGTACATTACCTGAAAATTGTGGTGGATTTCCCGGATGATTAACATATTTTATTTGCAATTCTTCAATGAACATACCAATATTCCTCTAGTAACACCTATAAAACTCCTTCCAAACTCCTGTCTTTTGTCTGCTCATCAAGCAATCAACCTTCTATAGAATTCTATTGTACACCAATTTGTCATCACTTGAGTATCAAGGTAAACCCCTTCAGGCGGTGCAAATTGAAATACAATAGAATTCTATAGAAGCTTGATTGCTTGACGAGCAGACAAAAGACAGGAGTTAAGAAGGAGTTTTATAGGTGTTACTAGAGGAATATTGGTATGTTCATTGAAGAATTGCAAATAAAATATGTTAATCATCAAGGAAATCCGCCATAAAAGGCTTCAATCTTGATGTGATATCCTATATTTATTGCTAAAACTTTGTATATGTCAGCACAATGAATTTTCAACTAATTCAATTGCTCAAGTAAATGTGCAGTAAAAGGTATAAACTTAGCATCCAAATATTGGTTGAACTATACAGATGTACATTTTTACACAGATTAGCAGTTGTTAGGATTTCTACATCTCGTGCAAACAATTGACTGGATATGGAGTAAATGTAAATGAGACAAAATTGCAATTCATACAGATAAATAAAGCAATGTATTACAATGCTTATATTGTTGTTCTTCGACTTCAAGTCATATTTTTTTTATTCAGAGATTGGTCTATTTTTTTTCTTCAAAAACTTGTGAAAATATTGATATGTGCTTAATAGTTGTTACATTTTCCCTCATAAGTTCAAGCATCGCTTTGTAATTGTTGTACAGAAATATTTCTGTTTGTCAGAAACTTTTGCACACAATTCAGTTCCAGGCTACCAAATACATGTAATATTCCAACTACATTAAGAACAAGTTGTAGACATGCAGACTCACAGATGAGTTTGGTAGATGTTAATCCAATTGACAAATAATCAGTAGTAATACCCATAGATTATGAAAATGTACAAGTATATTACTTTCATCTTTCAAACATTTTGATTTTTGAACTTCAAAATGTTTTTTCTTGTATTTGCAACAAACTGACATAAATTGTCAAATTGGATATCTGCAGAACTCAAAATTAAAGCAATACTGGTATTGTATCAGGTTGCGATTTTATTGAGTACTCTTAATGCTGATACAGTGAAACCTGTCTAATCAGACACCTGACTATTCAAACATTCTTTAAATTCCAACATAATTTTTTTTGGTCCCCAAAAAGTTTTGAAATGGTTTTTAAACCTCAGTATTTTGACATCCCAATAATCCTACACATTTTCATGGTCCCATATTGTGTTGGATTACATAGATAAAATTGTATATATACATGATTATCCCCATAGGGTCTGTGTCTAGTATTGTGACACTGAAAATTTGCAATAAAATTGTGATTTGAAAATGTTTCCCACCAAAAAAAAAATGATGTTTAAAGATTATGACGTTCAAATATTTGTTTAAAACGTCATATATTTTCATTAAAATGCATCTTCCAGGCAAGTTTTATTTACCCAGAAGTTTCAAAATTGAATGACAATTATAGACCCTATTACCACATACATGACGTATGATTGTGACCCATAATATCACTGTACTTAAATTTCAAGATGGTGATGAAACTACGTTGAAATAACATAAGGGATACAGTGGAACCCTAGATAGAACAAGTGTTAGCTTTCCAAAAAGCAAGTCTGACATCAGCATTCTTTTACCTAGACAATAAAAGGTATATTTTGTTTGATGATGTACCAGAATTTCCTAGCTTCACGGGTGTCGCTAGCGGGGCAGGACATGCTTACCCTTCCGGAGCACCTGATGTCACTCCCGGTTTTCATGGGAGTTCACACTATGAGTGCCTTAGTTCTTAATGTTATCTTTTTATTTCCGTGCATTGTAGCTGTCTCACGTCCTTGTTTTGTCTTTGTTTTTATCTGTTACCGTTTCTGCCATGTCTTTGGACTTCGAGTTTTGTAGTCATCGCTTCCCTTGTTCCTTCGGTATTCTACTGCCGTTGTTTCATATTAGTAACAGTAACCAAACAAAACTCACAATATAATTCAATAATTGCGGCTCTCCTGATCTATAGGAAGGGCATACTTAACAGATGAACTGGTTTCTTTGTCAGTATAATAACTTTCCTTAATTGTTAATGTAGAAAATAATGCATGTTTATTTATAGGCCAAGAGCATGCTTAAAGAATTGTATATAATGTCATTTAAAATATGATCGCGGAAAAATCAATAAATGAAAATCATGATCATAAGTGTTAATTGATTAATTTGCAATGATATTGTCGTAACCTTATATTAATCAAATGAACATATTACACTTCATTGACCATCATGCAATGCAAAAATGGACACTTTACCGAAATGCAATGCAAACATGGACGCCTTACCGGATGTGCTTTTTCTGATTTTAATACTGTCTGACGCCGTGACATCAGATAATGAGAACACACTATACTTGTAACCTTGCAACTACATGTACTTACTTGTACCCTCTAACCTCCTTGCTAATTCCTTGGTAAACAAGATATTTAGTAATTTTGTATCATAATAAACACTGGCTATTCCATAACTTTCACCATTTAAATTCTGAAAGTCTGCCTTTCCAAACATATTTACTATTGATGATACATTTACAATTCTACTGTCTGGTGTCTTCTTTAAAATGTCTGAAACAAAAAATATATATTTATTTGACTGATTTGATTTTTTTTGCTATTATCTGTTAGAAAACTGGAAAAAAGTAATATAAGGGAAACATACAAAGCAGTCACCACCTGCTAAGCTCGCATTGTTGTGCAGCATTGTCTATGTGCAATTGTCAAAATATATACACACATCAAGTTTTACAAATAGATTGGCAGTAAAATTTTCTTGTTTCATGTTATTTTTTGTCACATGAGGAACATGACAGTAAACGTGAATGGACAAAAACAATTCTTTCTAACAGAGTCATTCACGTGTAAAATGAATGATCACAGACTGCATCTGAAGCATGCATTGCAGCTGTCATAGCAAGATGCATCACGCATATCAATATTGTTGATGTGGATTATGTCAGTAACTGACTTTAACCTGACCAAGTCCCTCATGCATAAAAGTAGTTCACAGGTAGCAGCCTAAGCATGCATTGCAGTAGCTGCGGAACTGCATCGTTTTGGTAAATATAGAATATTTTTTGCATCATATCTACCTCAGGCCAGCAATACATTTTATTAAATGATAAGAAATTTTGCTCTCAGCTGATTGGTCCAGACAGCATTTCCTTGCTTGTACTTCAGAGTGAGTAAACCTCACGCAAGGTCTAAAGCTACAGTCCCGCAGCTAGCATTGCAGCTGTCATCTCAAAATGATTCATTTGGAATGTGTAAGTAATCGGGAATGGACTTTGTCCATTCTAATTAATAACAAGAGTTGTTCTTTCATAAAATGTTTTTCTTGAAATGTTAAGTGACAAATGAGAATAATTCATGTTTTTTTTTCCCGTTGCTTTTTGTTGTTTTAACCCTGGCATATTTTTCTTTTGAGCAATTCATTTTAGTTTGATTTTAGCTTGGAAAGCAGACATTGTTGTTGAAACTGCATAAATACCATAATGGGAATCGCCAGATTTATTGTGAAAAAAAAATCAACCATGTAACCAGCACTTATTCATATGAATTTCCCCATACACAACGACGTTAATTCTCTATTCTAATGAAAAGAAAAGAAAAGAAAAAAAAAACCAAATAATTAAATGTAAATTACAAATTAAAATATGATGAGAAAGAAAATGCCTTTTTCTCCAAATTCACGAAATTTGATGTCCACGAAAATAAATGTGTATCACAAAACATTAATGTAACATACCTAATAATAGATTTGTCAGAAGAAATGGACCATGATAGTTTGTAGCATAGGATAATTCTAAACCTTCTTCTGTCTTTGTCTTTTGCATACCTAAAAATAATTGAAACATGATCCCATATTATCATAATTGTTCAATACAATAAGAAACAAAAGAAAGACTTGCTCATACACTAAAATTAGGATCAATACTTAAATTTTACGAAACAGCAAAACTCCGTTATCCATTTTAGTATTTCAAAATACTGTAAACATGAAAATTTTTGTGTGGGGGTAATTTTTGCTATATTTGTGATCAAGAAAAATCCAGGAAAATTTTCCCACGCGAATACTTTGATTTTGGAATGTCCTGTGTAAAAGCAATGACATTATCGAACATGAAAAGCCTTGATCACGAAATTTAAACCCCCCTTGCGAAATGTTTGTCAAACAAAATTGCAAAAATAACAACCCGCGTTTTTTCCAAGTTTACAGTAATATATTGGTCAAGAAGGAGGAGAAGTTGTTGCCACAAAGTAAGTATCCTATGGCATATAGACAAACAAACGAACGAACATAAGAACGGACGGACACCATGATCACTTAAATCGCCCAGCTAAACGCAGGGGGTATAATAATCATCTTGGTAGACAAAAAGACTACACTATGCCTGGTATCACTAGTTCTGCTGTGATATGATTTTACATGCCAAAAATAAATAAAGCTTCATAATTTACAAAGCACTATAAACATGAGGTTGCATGCATTGTCGTGCTAGGTATACCCCCACTCGTTGAAATAAATCATCCAAGCAGTAGCTGAGAAAATTGTGACGAAAATTTTCACTATGTTCAATAAAGGGAAAAATGGCTAAGTCCTGCCAAACAGGAAGTTGATTTCATAAGGCGACCAAAATGGGAGGAGACGCATTCCCCTATATATAAAGTCAAAAAGCAAATTTGAAATAAATCGGCCCAGCAGTAGCTGAGAAAAGTGAGACGAAAATTTTCACTATGTTCAATTAAGGGGAAATGGCTACGTCCCGCCAAACAGGAAGTTGATATCATAAGGCGACCAAAATAGGAGACGACGCATTCCCCCTATATATCAAGTTAAATACCAAATTTGAAATAAATCGGCCCAGCAGTAGCTGAGAAAAATGCGACGAAAATTTTCACTATGTTCAATTAAGCGGAAATGGCTAAGTCCCGCCAAACAGGAAGTTGATATCATAAGGCGACCAAAATAGGAGACGACGCATTCCCCCTATATATAAAGTTAAATTCCAAATTTGAAATAAATCGGCCCAGCAGTAGCTGAGAAAAGTGTGACAAAAATTTTTACTATGTTCAATTAAGGGGAAATGGCTAAGTCCCGCCAAACAGGAAGTTGATATCATAAGGCGACCAAAATGGCAGATGACACATTCACCCTATATATAAAGTCAAATACCAAATTTGAAATAAATCGGCCCAGCAGTAGCTGAGAAAAGAGCGACGAAAATTTTCACTATGTTCAATTAAGCAGAAATGGCTAAGTCCCGCCAAACAGGAAGTTGATATCATAAGGCGACCAAAATGGCAGACGACACATTCACCCTATATATAAAGTCAAATACCAAATTTGAAATAAATCAGCCCAGCACTAGCTGAGAAAAGTGCGACAAAAATTTTCACTATGTTCAATTAAGGGAAAATGGCTAAGTCCTGCCAAACAGGAAGTTGATATCATTAGGAGACCAAAATGGCAGACAACCTATATATAAAGACAAATACCAAATTTGAAATGAATGGGCCCAGCAGTAACTGAGAAAAATGTGATAAACTTCGGACGGACGGACGGAAGGATGGACGGATGGACAAGGGTATTCCAATATACCACCCACTCACGAGTGGGGGTATAATATATACTATAAATGTTAATATATAGTCTTTCCTTAAATCTACTATCCTTTTGGCTAGAGGGCTAGTGCTATATTTTTGCAGAAAATTATCAGATATGTGATAATTCCTGCAAAATACATGTATTTGTTTGATCTATAAATTTCCAAGTAAAAGAAATTAACATTTATTTTCAACGATGAAATCTATTATGGCTGCCATCTTATGTGTCATTTCATCATTCTGTAAAGGGTTTTCATTATGAAGCAGTGTACATGTTTTCCAATAGGGTCTAGCGTTGAATATAGAAGGACAGCCAAAATGAATTTTCATTCAGAAACGAAAATTATGAACTGGCTGTCTTGCTCTTTTCCACAGTTATAGCTAAACATCAAAGTATTGGCTAAGAAAGTAACTGCCCCATATTCCTTATATTAATGTCATCATTTCCAACCCTGAGGCTACATGATTCAGTTCTTCATACTATGTCAAATATAACATAAAATGTGGCCTCTTTGGTTTCTGAGAAAGTTGCGACAGAAATTATTTGGGATAATAAATATGTTAACACCAAGAACCAGCAAGAAGTTTTTTCCTACTATAAGGTCAGTGTGTCTACCTGTAACTGCAGCATTGTTTACAAGTATATCCAAGCGTTTTTCCTCTTTCACAAAATCCTCGACAAAATTTCTCACAGAAGCCATGAGACTCAGGTCCAAGTGTTTGACAATAACATTCTGGTTCCCTGTTAATTCTATTATTTTTTGTCTAGCTATTTCTGCTCTCTCCTTATTTCTGCATGCTAATATGACCCGACATTTTCGTCTTGCAAAATCTAATGCTGTCTCAAATCCAATTCCTAAACATAAAGATATATACTACTTTATAAAATGATGCATTATATGATATTTAAACATATTTTTTTGGAAAATTCCAATCTTTAAACAGCTTTACTCTAGAACTTCTTTCACCTGTCAGCTTTAAATTCAGCTTTGCCTGAGTTTACTGTGAACTTAAAAAATTCTTCATAAAAATTTTAAAGACCATAAATATTTTTTCATGTTTTAGCATTTGATCACACATTATTGGTTAGAAATTTTCAGGGGACAGACAGACAGACATATGGACTGACCATATAAGCTCATTGTTGAAGGCCTTATGGTGACTTCAAGATGAAGAACAACAATAAAAGCATTGTTCCTTTGCTTGTTTTTTAACCATGTATTTGTAGGGACTTTGTCTCATGTGCATTTACTCCATATCCTTTCATTCACCATGGCCAACACATGGGCGGATGTAAGGATAGCTGTGGGTATCCAATAATACTTCTCCACTTTGTGTGGCAGGCTATTTTGGTTAGGTCACAACAAGTTAATTAGTAGATTGTCACACCCACTCGCCCTACCAAAATATCTGCCAGCCCTTTTTTCATTTTTCAAAACTACAATTCCAGTTTCACTTTCTTTTTTATTTCCAACAAAAGTTAACGTTGCCTCCAGAAGTGGAGATATATTGTCTAGTTAAATGTGTGATAAAGACCTCAATGTTGTCAGAATCTAATTTGATTTAAAATTAGGACAGAATAGAAAATTATTAACTGATGGCTTAAAATACGGTGTGATTTGCCCATTTAATATAACCGGAAGTTTTTGGCACATAGAATTTATACAGGGCAAATGCCCTGTATAGAAATTTATACAGGGCAGATGCCCTGTATTAAAATTAATACAGGGCAAATGCCCTGTATAAATGAATCGGCCATATTGGTTTCGTTACACTCTGTTTTAGTGTGTCTTTCTTGCTTATGTTAACTTTTTTCTTCTTTTTGTCTATTGATTTTAATTACCGAGAGTGAGAATAAAAAAAATAAACACAGTACAACCCAGAAATTAACAAGGTGCTATACAGTTATATAGTACTTGTCAGCAGAAAAATAGTACTCATCAGCCGTATCAGCTTGTACGACTGATACCACACCAGATCAAGGGGATTTATAAACAACATCATGATGATAGTGCAATATTTTTTTTCTACTACAAGTTGAAAATTCAATAGAAATCTTTTTTATATTGCCTTGACTAATATCGAAATTTGCATCCTGTAATTAAGATTGGTAAAGATAATGCCTTAAATTTTAAGTCATCAGTTAATAAAGGTGTCACAAAATGGGTATTTTCATATTAATCCTGTATAATGTCCTCGTAGAGTCGTATTGGGTTTCGATCACCTGTATTGGCCCTCGGCTTCGCCTCGGGCCAATACAGGTGACCTCAACCCAATACGACTGTACTTGGACATTATACAGGATTAATATGAAAATACCCATTTAATAACACTATAATAATATCTAACAGCCTTCGGCCCACCCCATAATTTTGATGACTCTGTATGAGAATCTGCTAATTAACTTGATGTGGCCTTATAAATAATTTTGTCTTTTTATGTATTTTAGTTTCAATTTTGTTCTTTTGTCATCTTGTTAGAAAATTTATACCATATAGAGGGTAATTTTGGCATTTGAAAAATTTTTAGCAATTTGTAGGGTATTAATTTTTAGTGGTCATACGTCCGGTTAAGTTTTGCATTAAAGTCAATTTCTCAGAAACTGTAAGAGGTAGAACAATGATAATAGGTCAGTAGGTAGATCTTTGATAGTACAACATAGTTCACTAGGTAGTTTGACTCTTTGACCTATATTTCATGCTTGAGTGACTCTTATTCAGTTTTATGTTTAAGTCAACTTCTCAACAACTATACATTCTAAGACAATGATATTTCATCAAATTAATTGCCTTGATGAGTAATACCCAAATTACTGACAATTAGGTAGCTTTGACCTATATTTTACGCTTCAGTGACTTTGGTTAAGTTTTGCGTTAAAGTCCATTTCTCAAGAACTATACATAATAGGACAATGATATTTCATCAAATCAATTGCCTTGATGAGTACTACCAAAATCAGTGACAATAAGGTGGCTTTGACCTACATTTTACGTTTCGGTGACTTTGGTAAAGTTTTGCGTTTAAGTCCATTTCTCAACAACTACACATTATACAACAATGATATTTCATCAAAGTAATTGCCTTGATGAGTACTACCCAAATCATTGACAATTAGGTATCTTTGACCTATATTTTACGCTTCAGTGACTTTGGTTAAGTTTAGCGTTAAAGTGCATTTCTTGAGAACTGCATATAATAGGACAATGATATTTCATCAAATTAATTGCCTTGATGAGTACTACCCAAATCAGTGACAATAAGGTGACTGTGACCTACATTTTACGTTTCAGTGACTTTGGTTAAGTTTTGCATTTAAGTCCATTTCTCGTCAATTTCACATCATAGGATTATGATATTTCATCAAAGTAATTGCTTTTAAGAGTACTACCCAGATCATTGACAATAATGTGGTTTTGACCTAGATTTTACGCTTCAGTGAATTTGGTTAAGGTTTGCCTTTAAGTCCATTTCTCAACAACTACACATCATAGGACAATGATATTTCATCCAATTAATTGCCTTGATGAGTACTGCCCAAATTAGTGACAATTAAGTGGCTTTGACCTACATTTTAATATGAGGTTATCCTTTGCGATAAATTTTTTGGCGGGGCATCCGTGTCTCACAGACACATTCTCTAGTTTTAAGAACAAACATGCTTAATACTCCATATCCCTTTGCAAAATGCATAGCAATATATGGTCTTAAATATCCTAGCAAAAATTCCATATTATAAACTAACTTTAAGAAGAATCAATTATCATATTTGATAAGCGTCAGAGAGTTTTTTTTTGTTTGGATGAAATATTAACATGTTGTTTTTACATCAATGAAAAACATTTTCTTTTGTACTGCTACGAATCTCAGTTTATGATCAACATCAGCAAAGACCCATCTAAACAGCATTTAATTGAAAAAAATTAACAACACTTTCCGATATTTGGATATTTTAACTTTAAATAATCACGACTTCAATACATATTATAAGGACATCTACCCTAAAGAACTTACTTTGAATAAAGCCAATTCTGATAATCATCATTGTCCGTTCTTAGACATCAATTCTGATATAACGATTGGTAAATTAGATACTAAAATTTATGATAAAAGGGATGATTTTTCTTTTCCCATAGTTAATTATCCATTTCTGGATGGCGATGTTCCATTAGCGCCATCATATGGTGTTTACATGTCTCAACTTGTTCGATTTGCTCGAGTATGTTATAACGTTTGCAATTTTAATGAACGGAATCTTTTCATAACTGAAAAACTATTACATCAGGGTTTTCGTTATCACAAACTAGTTAAAACCTTTACTAAATTTTATCATCAATATAAAGACTTAGTTCATAAATACAATGCAACCTGTAAACATCTAATCAAGGCTGGTATTTCATATCCCTTATTTTACGGTAATGTTTTACATAAGAGTAAAAAATACTTAAACTCGCCTAACAAACTTATGAAACCTTTAAATCGTCTTATTCATAAGGGTTATAATTAAGGTATTGTCGTCAAGTCATTATGTATGGCCTTCTTTGGTATTAACATTGATTTTTTGATAGGGTCTTTGCATTTTAACTAAACACATTCTAAATTTCTAAAAACTGTATTGCATGGACATGGGTTATGTATTCTGGTATACGCATGAAATCATTATGCTAAACTCCTCACAGAAAGGGATCTTGGTGGAAGCTGTATACTCAGGGTACATAACTTACTTTGTCAGTTGGTAATGGGTCTGGAGCTGGCATGTCAGTTAACTGCTAGTAGTCTCTTGTGATTTCATGTTTATGTCCGTATATTTAGTTCTTTCAGTTTCATTTTTCACAATTGACTCAGTCCTGTTGCCAACTGAATTTTACTGTTGTTACGATTGTTTTTTGATTTATCAGATTGGCTGTAGGGGGGAGGAAAACTAGTTTAACCCCGCCGCAACAGGTTTGCGCCTGTCCTAAGTCAGGAAATTTATTAAGCCTTTGTGTGTCTTGTCTTTTTTCTAGTTAGTTTACTTTATGTCTATAGGAGTCTAGGATGATGTTTATTTCGCTGAACTTGATTACTCTTTATTCAGGGGCCGACTCCAACCTGCCGTTGGGTGTGGGGTTTTCTCACCGTTCATTGAAGATCTTATGGTGGCTTTGAGTTGGTATTACTCCCCTTTGGGTCTTTGTCTCTTTGACATATTCCCTGTTTCCCTTCTTTTTTCTATCATATGAAAAAGAAAGGAAATGGGGTAAATGTCAAGGAGACAACATCCCATATTCATCATGTCTGCCAAAGAGTTATATTTGTGTTAAATGATAAAGTTTTATTACTGATATTTGTATGAAATTTACTTATATAAAAAAACTCCTTCTGACTGGATAAAAACCCAAGGGCATTGAAATTTTTAAATCTGAAATCTTGACGATATACTCCCTGTTAAAAATCAGTTTTCAGGGGCTCCGGCTACAGAACTGCCCTGCGTGTCCCAAGTTGGTGGATAGGGGAATGCCCTTTCTATGCAGGGTAGTCAGGCCATAATACTGAAAGCCCGACCGCAAACCATTTTAGCCAATCTGTGTGGAGAAACGCCAAGCTCCACGCAGCATAAGGACCCCTTCTATATTTCCCTTAAGAGAATAGACATACTGGATGTCATATAGCAGGCTAGATTTCCTTCCCCTGCCCGTTTCTCCCAAACTCTGTCCTAGTTGTCCCTTCCACCTTTCTTTCTTCTATTACTGACATTTTTTTGAATTGATTAACTTGTTCTTGTTGTGATATAGCTGAGATATTGCTCACTGGACGTTAACTCGAACTAACCAATCAATCAGTCCCTTAAAAATATTTTCTTTGCACTTTTGTCATGTACATGTACAGTGCACCTCATTATATCGCCACCACTGGGACCAGAGAAATTTTTGGCAATAAGTGAGGATGGCGATATACTGAGGGAATAATTACATAGAAACTATGCAACTTTTTGAAAAATGTACCTTGAAAATACATGAATTTCCAATTTCGTTTTATTGATGAATTGCCCCGATTGACCTGGGGTCAATCGGAGTAAATTGCGTCACATAACATTGTGACGTCCAAAAATTTATATTGTGACGTCAAAATTTTCCGGGAAAATTCACCAATTGGAAACTCGTCTATGGTTGGTGATAAGTTGGGGGACCGCCATTAAAGATGGGCGGTATAATGAGGGAGCACTGTATGTTGTTTTTTTCCAGCATTTTTGCAGTTTGATGGATTGATTGATGAGGGTCCTCATAGGGGGGTCCTAGGAATCAAATAATCATTAAATTTTTGCCTTGGTAATCAAATAATCATTAAATTTTTACCTTCGTAATCAATAAATTTTTGGCTTAGTAATCAAAAAATATATAAAAATGCAAGCTAATAATCAAATAATCATTAAATAAATGCTCTCATAATCAAATAATCATTAAAAATATACCCTGATAATCAGGTAATCAAGAAACCCATGACGGCCCTCATTGATGTGATTTTTCAGCTGAAGAGAAAATTTATGAACCTTTTTTTGAAATAGGAAGAGGCAATTTTTAAAACTAATTGAGGAAAAGATATTAAACAATGACCAAGGTCATGGACTGGAGTAGATCAAGTTTAATCTGTTCATATTTGCTACTATTAACTTAATTTTAATGGTTACCTGTATTTGCACCTGTAACAATGGCTGTTTTCCCTTCTAATGAAACTTTACTGTAACATTTTCCTTTCAGTAATTGTACAATGACGTAAACAATCACTAAAACTGCCAAACATACAAACAAATACATAACCTACAAACAAAAAATGTCAACTTTATCAAACAATTACTATTAGCCAAAAACTATATAAATTACACACTAAATCAGGAAAATCACTAATTGTAAAAATTACAATAAAATTTAAATTTGACATTCGATAGTAGTGTTCATACATGTATTTTATAGAAAATATTATATGTCTGGTATTTCAGTAATTTTTTGCATTCCTGTGGCAGTGTTGTTGTTACTCCATCTACACATATATTGAAAACAGTGTAAACATACCATGAGGTTTAGGGAAAGGTCAGTGAAAAGAAGATCAATTCTGACTGCCAATGTTCATAAAAATGGAGGGTGATATTTACCTATTAGTACAGCACTGTATACTTCTATATAAAGTAGCTCTGTATCTTTCACAGTTTAGATGTTTTGCAAACCTTGATTTTACCTGATAAAAAATAGTAATGGTGCATTACATGATACCCCGCCATGTTTGAGGAAATTTCTAAGTTAAAGGGGCATAACTCCAGAACTGTGTGTACTGCTGAACCCAAATTATACTTGGCCTGTGTTTTGTGGTAAACAATTTACATACCAAGTTTGAAGACAGTATTTCATTTCATTCACAAGCTGTGAGTATGAAACTATGAAACCCTAAAATTTGCAAAATTTCAAAGTTTCAAGGGGCATAACTCCAGAACCACTTAGACCTCTGAACCCATAATCAAACTTGACTTGAGTTTTGTGGTAAACAACTTCCATATATACCAAGTTTCAAGACCTTGTGTTATTTCGTTCACAAGTTATCAGTTGGAAACCCTAAAATTCCCAAATTTCAAAGTTTCAAGAGGAATAACTCCTGAACCCAAAATCGAACTTGACCTGAGTTTTGTGGTTAACAACTTACATATCAAGTTTGAAGACCTTGTGTTGTTTCCTTCATAAGTTATCAGTAGGAAACCCTAAATTTCGCAAAATTTCAAAGTTTCAAGGGGCATAACTCCAGAACCTCTGGGACCTCTGAACCCAAAATCGAACTTGGCCTGAGTTTTGTGGTAAGCAACTTAAATACCAAGTTTGAAGACAGTATAATTTCATTCACAAGTTATCAGTCGGAAACCTTCGGGGGACAGACACATGACTGAGGGTATCACATAATACCTTGCCACTATGTGTGGCGGGGTATAAAAAGAGATATTGATAATGATTAAAAAAAAAATCAATATACATGTAGATGCATGTGTACATGGTGTATGCTAAATTAACTTAAGTTTATATTACATTTATGAATTGAGGTGAATCTAAGACTACGACTAAGAAAGATTTATTTGCAATTCGGTTAATTATAACAATAAACATAAGCTCTTTAGAGCTTTTTACAGAATATAAAACAAATACATGCATAAATAAAACACAAATGGCATACATAAAACAAAGTACATGAAGTAAGCAATCATAAGACACACAAAGCATACATATAAAACAATAAAAGAAGTTAAGACACACATGACATAAATTAAGACAATAAAATACATAGCACATACAATGGATAAATAATAACAACAGCATTTAGCTAAAAGGAATGTCCATGCAATAAAATACATAAAACTAATGACAACTGAATTGAACATATTTGAAAGCTAATATCCATGCAGTTTGACCAGAATTAAAGCAATGAGCACTAGAAGCAAATGTAAAGAGAAGCAAAATCATATCATTGTGCTGTGTATAGTTGTGTATATGTTTTGTATCATGCCCTCATGGGCCTTATTTTTATGAATTATAAAATTTCTTCATCCTTCTCTTCTATCATGTCTTATGCATGTCGACATATACAAAGTAGAGGGATTTAAGCTCCTTCACAATCTGCCCACCTCAAGGGTCATTATATCTCATGATCACAATAAAAAATATATATGTACATACCAACTATTTCCCTGGCTAGTTTTTATGTTTGAGTTTCTTAGCTGCCATGGGCTTTTATGTAGCCAGAGAGCAGTCTGTCACCCTACATCTGAAGTACATGAGTACTCCACTAGCATATGCAGCTAATAGAGGGTGCTATATACATGTTACAGTAAGTTAAATAACCTCTATAATTTGTGGAGAATGCAGCATGCAGAAGCTCCATCACCACAGGCACTTGTTTCATAAAAAAATTCCGAAGAGAGGGAGGGACTGGAATTTTTTTATGAAACAAGTGCCTGTGTCCATCACACTTTTCTTGTTACTCGTAATTTATTAAAGTCTGCACAGACAGGTATTTAAATTCTGGGCGAATACAGGTATTTGAATTGTATAAATCTGTTGTATTAGCTAATAGTTGGTCCTCTACCAATGTGCATAATTACTTTTAGTAGAACTCCATATTGCTAGAGACCTCCCCCTTTTTGAACCATTTAACCAACAACTGTTCAGATACCTGTGGGTGGGTTAAGTTGTGATAATTGCAAATAAATAATTCAAAGTATGATTATGCATTTTGAGGATTTCTTTTTGTTTTGTAGGTTAAATTTCTTTGGTCCATATTGATTTTCTCCAATACCTTTTTTTAAAATCTACTCTTCGGTATTTGGATAGAGTACAAAATTTACCCCTTAATGTATTGAAAACATAATTAATTTTCTACACTTCAAGGCCTTTTTTCAATTCACCAAATCCTCAATATATAGTTGAAATTTAAAGAAACCCCTTAGTATCTTTTTAAGCGTTCCAAATCTAGTTTAGAAAAATAATATTGGTTTCGGCGTCGTAAGCGGCATACCATTTTGGAACAACTTCCTGCAATCTGTCACCACTGTGCCAAATCTTCATCTCATGATTCTTTCAGTTTAGAAGAGCTATTTAGCTCGCATTTAGATGACAGACAATGGGAAATCAAAGCTCCAGTCATTCGGGAAAAGGTAATGGTCAAACAACTTCAAAAATTTAAAAACTGAGTTTGCCGCGTTCAGCTGTATTCAGAATTTCAAGCACATGACATGCATGAGTATGGTCTTTTGTCTTTACAAGTATTTGACAGTTGATATCATGGTCCAGATGATACTTGTTTGGCTTGGTTCTGTTGAAGAAAGGACATGGGAATGCTTAGTTTTGTAACATATTTGGCAATGTGGCATGATCATTTTGACATTAATCATGTTAATTTAAATATCATGAAAAGGAGGATATCAGTTCAGTCCCTTTTTGATTTGAAGCAAGACACTACAGGCTTGCCAATTCTCATGCAAAGTGAGCGAGAATCACATTTTTTTTTGTGTGAAATTTTCGACCATGTCGACAATTTCAGACAAATCAAAAAGTCCTGAACTCTTGCAGGACATTCTGTCAGGCAAATAAGGAAAAGCTGCCAGACTGAAAATAAATTGACAGGACCAACAGTTTTATCGCATCCAGAAAATGTCGAATTTTTAACTGACATTCGGTCCTGTAGGCTGATAATTTTTGCCAGACTGACTCGAGTTTTGCCTTATTTGTCCTTTGGTTAGGCAGTTTTTGATATGTCTGCAATTTTCTTTATCTTTTACTTTTAATGGTAAATTTCACACATTGGATTCACAAAAACTCGATAGCACTGGCAAGATGTCAGAAAGGCAAGGATTCCCATTAGCCTGATTAAGGAAATGTCATCCGGCATTTGGCAAAATCTAAAACATGGCATACATTGTACCTGTTGTCCATTCAGGATACATTTTTACATTAATGGAATTTCATTGCTTAAGTTCAGTTGATTTTTATGCCCACGTGAATTGAAGATTGGGGGGGATGGGCATATAGTTTTTGGTCTATCTGTCTGTTTGTCACCAAGAACTTTAACATTGGGTATATCTTTTGAATAGTATGTGATAGGGCTTTCATATTTTGCATGTGTATTCCTTGTGGCAAAACCTTTCAAACAATACCAAAATTTTTGACCTGGCAGTCTGTGCCAAAAACTTTTTTATTCACTAGCCCTAAGGGGCTAGTAAGGTCCCGTCTTGTACTAGCCCGAACTCAATTTCACTAGCCATTTTAGAAGATTCTTTGTTAATAAGGTACAATTTCAACTAGCCCTCCGGGCTAGTGACTTCAAATTTTCACTAGCCCGAGACTGATTTTACTAGTCTCGGCCGTAGGGCTAGTGGCTAAAGGCACAGACTGACCTCGTGACCTTGACCTTGGCATGTGATGGACTTTTTGAAAAAAAATTATAAATTTTCTTAAAAATTATAAAATTATAAATTATCTTTTGAATGGTAAGTGACATGGCTTTCATATTTTGCATGTGCATTCATTGTCATGATTGTAGCAAGACCTTTTAATTGGTACCAGAATTTTTGACCCTGTGACCTTGACCTTGGCATGTGAACAAATGCATAAAAATTTCACCATTGCATGTATCTTTTGAATGGTAAGTGATAGGGCTTTCATTAGGGCCCCACCATGAAATGGCGATGCCCTATACAATGTAGTAATCAGCCTGTCTGTCCGTCTGTCTGTCTGTCTGTCCGTCAGCATTTACTATGTCGTACTAAAACTCAAGAATGCCTTCACTGATTTTTATCATTTTTTTACCCAAAGTTGAACTTGACTAAAGGAAGCTCCCTTTGGTTTTTGAGGAAAATCAGAATATGATTTTTGTGAAAAAACTTCACTTTTATATGAAAAAGTGCATATTTTGAGAATTAACTCTATGTCGTATGATAACTCAAGAATTCCTTCACTGATTTTTATAATTTTGATACTCAAGACTGAACATGACTAAAGGAAGCTCCCTTTCGTTTTTGAAGAAAATCGGAAAATGATTTTTGGGCAAAAAGTTGTTTTTATATGAAAAAGTGCATATTTTGAGAATTACCTCTATATCATACGATAACTCAAGAATGCCTTCACCTATTTTTATGATTTTGCTACTCAAGGTTGAACTTGACTAAAGGAAGCTCCCTTTCGTTTTTGAGGAAAATCGGATAATGATTTTTGGGAAAAAACTTCGTTTTTATATGAAAATGTGCATATTTTGAGAATTAGCTCTATGTCGTATGGTAAATTAAAAATGCCTTAAAGGATTTGAATGATTTTGATACTCAAGGTTTTTCTTGACTAAAGGAAGCTCCCTTTCGTTTTTGAGGAAAATCCGATTACCATGAAATTCCGCAAACAGGTTTTTGGGACACACAAGGGGGCGGGGCCCTTTCTGACTTTGTCAGTATTCTACATGTTCTAGTATTGTGCATGTATATTCCTTGTGGAGAGGTTTTTCAGTTGGTACCAGAATATTTGACCTCTTGGCCTTGACCTTGGCATATGGCCATATTTGAAAACTTTAACATTTGACAGTCTTTTAACTGGTAATTAGCCAAAGGGAGATAAGTCAAATTGATATGAGGACTGTCTGCAATATTTTGATGACATTTCATCAGATTTAAGTCTATTTTATATATAGAAACAATGAAGCCTCTGTATTAGAAAATATTTCTGGATATCTAAAGAATTTTTAATGAAAAAAGATCTCGTCGAGTTTATTCATTTAAAATTTTAACATAGGAATATCTTTTGAATGGTAAGTAATAGAGATTTTCTATTTCAAAGGCATATTAAATGGCGATTTAATTTTGCAGTTGATTCCAGAATTTATATCCATATCATTTTTTTTATATTTATACAAATAATAAATTCATCTATAGATGAGAAAATGTTTCTGGATATCTACAAAATTTGTATTGAAAAAAAGATTTTTATTATTCAGTATAATTTCTTCATTTGAAACTTGTTTTGTATATCCTTTGAATGGTAAGATAACAGGATTTGTATTTTGTATTTACTGTTTCTTATTATTTTTCAATTTCTTATGACAGATTAAATGATTGGGTGATATTACTCAAAATATTTATTATTTTCTACTATGAAGAAAATCTGATGATTAGAGTACTGATAGAACTGATCTGATGCAATAATTGAATAATCAAAGTACTGATAGCACTGCTAGACAGAAAAACAATGAGTTTATTAAAGAGGGTGTGAAAGTTGTTTAACGTCTTGATAATGCCTGATCTGTGGTGGATGTCCTATGGGTAACTTCTGTGTGTGCATCTAAACACAGTCATCTTTTTTTAATGATTTAAGATTTCAATTGATGCCAGAATTTATAGATACATACATGTACAAGTATTAATTTCTCAGAAGTTCTTGACTGCTACATGGAGGCATAAGGGTTTCACAAAACACATCTTGATAGGTCTTGCTGTTTCCCTATTAGGAAAAGATTCCTGATCATTTATATTTTCCCAATTTGGATTCCTTGCCTAACTGGATGTTTTGCAAGTAATGTTGCTCATCTCTAAATCCTGTATCTACCATGCATAATTCTGTTCTTGAAAATAAGTCAGCTATCCTTAATTAATCCTTCTGGCATGCCTAGTGAAGTTCAACAAAAAAAATTAGCAATCATTGAAGAATGCCTAAAATAAAAATTATATTGAATGAGACTTGACTGCTGAGATATGGAGGTTTCTTTTCTATATTGTCCCTTTAAGTTGCTTTCAATTATGCCATCTTGTTTTAGAAAGTTTGATCATTGAGTAAGGCCATAATTATAAAAATATTGTTTCCCATTACCCAACCTTACCTAATAATGTTGAGTACCGGGGGTAGATAGGTAGGAGGAAATTTTTTTTATAATCTTTACTAGAAATAGGTTAGAAATTAAATGATAACCATCATCCACTGAGTAAATCTTTAATTAACTAAGGATGACTGATACCTGAAACATATCGAAATAATATTACATTAATTAAATGATTAGTTATCTCCTCCCCCGGGGACAAGTTTTTTAGGCACTAATAAAACTTAGAAGGTCTGTATAAATCAAATATCAAATTACGGAATGTTTCATTTCACAATTGTACATCAGTCACTAGTAATTAAAGATCAATTGAACTGTACATTAATCAGTTATTCTCTGCAGAATCTGTGGAATCCTGTCTAGTATTGCGGCGTGGTCTTCCAGGCGTCAACAATTCTTTCTTTCCAGTTGCACTGTGTGGCTGAAGATGAGCTAGAGCACGGGGTAAACGTGTGACCTTCGGTTTGTCTTCATGTTCTGTTGGAGGAGCAACTTCGTCCTTGTCCTTCAATAGTCGTCTTGGTGATAAACGTGACTTAGCTGTTGATTTTGGAGTCAGGACCGCAGGTGAGACCTCACCAGAAGTAGCTGGTGAACCATGGTTAACAGGTGGTATAACAGAAGAGCCATCCCTCCTAGGAGTCACATGCGAAGGTTGTGGTGTGCTACATTTCAACGGATTTAGAGTCAATGTTTTCTGAGGCGAGGATGAACAATCTATAACAGTCTTTTCTGAAGGCTGTGGCATTCTCGGCATCGTTTCAATGGCACTGGGTGAATTGCTGTAAAAATGGGTAAATTTCCTCAGATGTTGGCGATTTCTTAGCATAACCCTTCCTGTGCCATCTACACGTACAACATACTGGTGGTATTGGCGGACCTCAACAACAACTCCTGTGCGTTCCCATCTCCTTTGGTGGTTACCCATTAAATTTTGGATATACACATGGTCTCCAACCTGCAGTGGTGGTAGCTGATGGGTATGCTCATTCTATCTTTCATGCTCTCTCGAATGGCGTTTGGCAAGAGCTAACTCTCTACTTGACATCATTTCCTTCCATGTATCATGAGGCGAATATCTACCCATTATGATTGGTATGGCATCTCTGATGGGGCGACCAAACAAGATCAAGGCTGGGGACGCCTTCGTCTCTGGATCAATGGAGTTCCGGTATATAAGTAATGCTCTCTGAAACTTATCCACATCTAAGGAACCATTTACTGTGATGTTGTCCGCAAGCATACGTTTTACAGTCTTCACAGCAACTTCAGCTCTGCAGTTGGCATGTGGGTTTGCAACTGATGAGATTCTATGTCTGACTCCCCAGGCTTTCAGGAATTCCTGTGTCTTTCCAGCTGTATACTGGGGACCTCCATCTGATGTTAACTCCTCAGGGATACCAAATGTGACAAAAGTCTCACAAAGGCACTTCACCAGTCCATCCGCTCCAGACTCCACCAGACTAGTCTAGCTCAGTCTGTAGGAAGGTATCAGTCATAAATGATAACCATCATCCACTGAGTAAATCTTTAATTGACTAAGGATGACTGATACCTGAAACATATCGAAATAATATTACATTAATTAAATGATTAGTTAGAAATAAAATGTTTTTAATCCAAATTTGGGTAAAACAAAATTTTCTCTGAAACTTCAATAAAATTATTTGAGTAGGGCCATTTTTAGGGTCGGGAGGGTATGGATAAACAAACAGTATTTAATTTTGGCCTAATATTTTTTTACCAACTGTGCCATAGCCTTTTTCATCATGTTTGGTGGTCAATTTTATCCTTCTGATACATTGTTAAGTTATACATCCACAAAAAATTTGAGGTGGTATAAAAGGGTATGGCGCTGTTGTCGTTGTCGTCATCCACGTTGTCGTCTGTAGACACTTTTTTGGGGTCAATAACTTAAGTTCCAGTTGATCATCCTTATGAAATTTTAATACAATGTTCCTTGTTTTGATTTTGTATTAGAGAAAAGCTTGTGATGCTGACAGACATTGCAGCTTAGCTTAGCTGCAATATCAGCATCACAGGTAATTGGTTTTTACAGCATGTGTGGGCAACTCTCAAAATCCTAAAAGTAATGACAACTTCAGTAAGGGAGGGGGGTGAAAATCGTTTCTTAATAATGCTTGGATAATGATTGGAGGGGTTTATTTGGGTGACTTCTGTGTTTGCATCCAATTGCAATCATCATTTGATGTGATTAAACTTTTCAGTTGATACCAGAATTTATTTCTACAAATTATTTTGTCAGGAGGACATTCATTGTTCAAAGTTGCTAATTGTTTCTTCTTTACTTCTACTCGGGGGCATAAGTGTTTCACAAAACACATCTTGTTAATCATTTTATTGTCTCGCCCGCGACGAAAGTCGCGAAAGCGAGACATAGG